>JADRCD010222442.1:8532-76433 GCA_019843815.1 Montemys delectorum | reverse complement strand
AAAGAAAGAAAGAAAGAAAGAAAGAAAGAAAGAAAGAAAGAAAGAAATCTTCCCTTACAGAACACTGTGGCTTGTGTTCTCAATAGCCCATCTTTACTCGGATGACAATGATTCAAGTTAATAAAGACGGCAGACACCAACGCTGGTCGAGCACTTGCTCTGTGCTAGTTTTCTGATAGACACATCGTGAACGCTTCCTCAGGCACCGTAGGGAGGGAAGACATTGGAGAGGAGCTCCAGGTCTCTGGGTGCAGCCTTCTACACTCTGCTCTCTAGACTGGGAGGCCACTGCCATGAGCTGGATCACACTCCACTAGAACGCATAGCCGAAGTTCTAACCTAGGCAGATCTTAAAATAAGACCCTATAGTCATTTAACTTGCAGCTACAGGTCCAACCAACCAAAGATACAAACTACGAGGTGGGGGGAGAAGGAAGTGATTCCAGAAAGTTCCCAAGAGCAAAACTTGAAGTTTCCAGTGCTATTAAATCCATGCCAGTAAAATGCTGTGTGAACAAAGCCTGTGGCAGCCTCCACCTTGCCTCACAGATCTATAACCTCCAATGCTCATCTGAACTTTGTCTGTGTCTTGATCATACCCTAAAAATTTAGGCCTAAGATCAGTACGCCCGCACTGAAATTACATGTGCTTCTCTTCTTGTATCATCCCCTGACTGTGAAATAACTATCTAGGAGCATTTGTGTTGCATTTGGTACTGTGTGTCATCTAGAATTGATTTGAAGTATCCAAGAGTGGACATGGGTAACATGCAAATCAATACAGATATTGTACAAATATGATATCACATTATAAAAAGAACTTGAGCATCTGTGGGTTTAGATACCTGGAGAAAGATAGCAGTGTTCTAAAACGGATCCCCAAGGACATAGGGATGACTGTTAGGAACTAGGTTCTTACAGAGGTCATAAAATAAACATAAGATCATTGTAGTAGGCTGCATTCATACAGTTAGTGTCCTTAAGATTTGAACACCATGGTGGTTTGAATGAGAATGCCCCTCTTAAACTCATATGCTTGAATGCTTAGCCTTCTGGGAGTGGTACTACTTGGGAGGGATGGAGAGGTATGGCCTTGTTAGAGAACTTATAACTTTGTTGGAGGGAGTGTGTCGCTAGGGGTGGGCTTTGAGGATTCAAGGGCCCAAGCCAGGCCCAGTGGCCCAGTATCCCAGTATCTTCCTCTCTTCCTGCTACTCATGGATCCAGATGTAGAACGCTCAGCTACTTCTCCAGCACATGTCTGCCTGCATGCCTCCATATTCCCTGCCAAGATGACAATGGACTAAACCTCTGAATCTATCAGCATGCCCCAATTCAACACTTTCCTTTATAAAAGTTGTTGTGGTCACGGTGTCTAGTCATAGCAATAGAACACTGGCTAACACACGCAGAAACACTCAGACAGGGACCACATGGACACAGTTGCCATCCACAGCCACGGAAACCTTAAGAAAAGCCAACCTGCATACATTGTGATCTTAGACTTGAAGCTTCTAGAACTATGGGAAATGAATCTCTGTTGCTGAAGCCTTCCAGTCTGTGGTACCTTGTTATGACAGTCTGGCAAGGGAGCCGACCGTAAGCTCTGTCCTTCTGTTGAGAAGAAAAAGGAGGTAGCAGATTAAATTTCAATCACGGCTTGGAACGTTCTTTTGTCATCATTTTGTTTTGTTTTAAATGTAGACTTTCATTCAAGTATAGTTTTGTACATACATATAACGATGAGTGAAATATGAAGAAAGGTGTTCCAGAAACTTCCGCAGCTATACAATATAACTTTCTAAAGTGCAATTTTGTTCACAGTCCGTCAACTCTGATTCCCCACACAGGCATTTCCTGCATGGGAAAGCACCCATTGACACTGTAGCTCATCAGAGAAGTATGGCTGCTGACTAGGGAAGATGCTTCAGGCCCCATTCCTAGTCTGTCAGACTAATCCTTCCCTCAGGTTTATCTTTCTGGCCTACAATAAACCTATGGGGTGTCAAATCACTATTTATGATTAACTACATAATGGATAGAAAACAAGAGGAAGATGGGGGTGGAAGAAAGGTCAGGATTGAGGTGGAGTGTGGGTGCTTTGCAATGGGAAAGAGCAAGGAGTCCACCCTTTGTAAGAAGTCAACCTCACAACTTCAGTTCAGTCTGTCTTAGCATCACCACACACACACACACACACACACACACACACACATACACACACACATTCCGGTTGCCATGCCTGTACACTCTTCCTTCCTGGTGGGGGACAGAAATACAGATAGTCCATGTGACCTTCCAGCATACTTGGGTGCTGAGGGCTGAACTAAGCTGGGTTAATCCAACGGAACCAGAAAAAGAAAAAAAAAAAAAAAAAGAAAGGCCAAGATGTGGACCAATGGCTCAAGTCTTACCCTCACATAAAACCTCAGATTAAAATGTTGAGAATTTAAGAAAATAGCATAGTTGGGGCTTAGGCAGGTAGCCTAGCAGATGAATGCACTCATGCTGAGCCTGGGATCCTGAGTGCAGTCCCTGGGACACATGCGGGAAGGAGAAAACTTATGTCTACATGTTGTCCTTTGACCACTACATATATGACATACATGCTGTCGCACGTTCCCCTTCCCCTCATGCACAGTCAAGCACACACCACACATACACACACACACACACACACACACACACACACACACACAAATAGGTAAATGTAACAAAATAAATGTTCTTAAAAATGGTAGCTGTTCCCAAATATAGGAACGAGACAGGTCTTGCCTGATTTCTGAAAGGTCACAATCATAACCATTCACTTTTAGTATGTCTCTGTAACATACACGTATGGAGTGGCTTCTGTGACTCACAGGAGTAAGGCAGGCTCTCTTGCCCTCAGACAGCCCATTATCCACCAGAGGAAACAACTCTAGGTGTGTGGTGAGTCGTCTCTGAAGGAGTTTACAGAAGGAGAAGCTGCAGTGGCCTCTAAGCAAGGGCCTGGTTGGAGAACACTGAGCGTTGTGTAAGGACAGGGAGAACGAATGGCCTGTGGCTCAAAGAAAGAAGATGTGGTTTGATGTGCAGGATGGATGTGGGGGATTCTATATAGAAGCAGCAGTGTGAGAAAAGATACAGGGCTGTAAAACAAACAAAAACAGGCAAGTTCAAGCATCAGACTAAGATAGGGACCATCTCTGAGTAAGGATGAAAGAGGCAGAGAGTAGGGAACTCTGTTGGAGGACCAGTGGTTCTCAGTGCAGACTGCCTATTAGACCTATGGGAAGGTTTATAAACGTTGATACCTACATTCTGGCACACAGCCCTCAGCTAGTATTGTGTGGAGGCAGTAGTCTAATGTGCAGTCTGAGATCACAGTCTTCTCTCTCTTTCTCCTTTCCTTTCTTCCCTTCTTTTCTTTCCTCCTTTCTTTCAGGTAGGAACCTCCTACATAATCAAGCTGGTTTGGAACTTGCTACATAGCCCAAGATGGTCTTGAATTTACAATCTTCCTTAGCCTTCCTTCCAGGCTTATACCATCATGCCCAACACTGTTTTTCCCTTCATGTAAATAGACTTATCCTCAAGGCCAGGAGTTCTGGAGCTTTCTGGTCTACCCACCCAATCCCAGCACAGAGGCAGTGTGGTATGGCATACACTCAAGTATGAGAATATAGTAATCTTGGAGAGGATAAATCCTAAAGAACTCCTCTGTAAAAGTCCCCCTAGGCCCAAGATGTTGGACTTGATTGAGTTTATGGGATAAAGGGCATGCAGTCAACTATGTCCAGGGAAGCAGCCGAATCCTTATTTTCCATCTAAATAGTCTGCCACCACTTAGTGGGGAAGCACTGACCTGTGTCACAAAGGGCAGGATTAAGGTTCAGCATGACCTTGGCAGTCACCATCACAACTTTGGTCTTGCCTCAATCAGCTGCCACCTCCCGGGATCGTAAATATTGACACTCATCCTTAGAGAAATCAATACCTGCATATTAGCCTCCAATTTCATATATCGATGTGCAGATCTAAGGGCCCCGGGTGAATTTGAGATGACTTCAGCATTTGAGAGCTCTTCCTGGTTGCTGAAAGGCTCATGGCTCTGCCCTCCCTGTAATGCCTGGCTACAGAACAAGCATCTCTAGTGTTCCATCCTATGTTAGCAAAACTTGCAGTCATGTCATTTTAGCAGCAAGCAGACAAAAGGAAGGATCTGTTTTTAAGAGTTCTAAGTTAACACTTCAAATTCTGTAGAACTAAGACTCTGGAATAAATTCTAAAATATATAGTTTTAAATCCTTTTTTTTTTAAGAACGCTGTATGTTTGAACTGAGATCTCATGAACCTATATTCATATCAAGGGATCATTGTATCCAGAGACAGCTTTTCCACCCCCTGACTCAACCCAAATGTCATGTCCATCAGATTGAAAGCGTAGGCTCAGAGCCTGCCAGCATCCACACACCTTTGCCACACACATGTGAGACCTGGTGTTGTAGCTCAGTGGTAGAACGCTTACTCACCATGTGCTAGCTAGTACCTAGGTTTGGTCCCCCATCATCAACCCTCCTGACTACCAAATTGATAAACTCATGCAGGCACCGTGTAAATGAAATACCTGGGGTTCCGGCCAGAAGGGTGTGGGCGTCTATAAAGAGCTCTTTTGTGTTATGAAAGGAAGGGAAGCATTGAGACAGATAAACCACCCTTCCAACCCCCCATGAACCCCCCCCCCATCCCCTGAGAGTCTGCTGGGAAAAGCAGGAAGAGCTAAAGGGTATATCCCAAAATAACCAAGGAGCGCTCCAGGCTTCACTCCTTAGCTCTCTTCCCTGCAGAGCTGCTGCTCCCTTAGGCAAAGTTGGCTATGGTTTGGACAGCGCAGGTAGGAGAAAACATTTCTGGAACAGCACTCCTTGGGCTGAAATTGTGCAAGGTGAGCACAGTTTCCAGGAGGGGAGGTTGGAATTTGGCAGCTGTGGCAGGCAGGGTAGGGATCACAGAGGTGAGGTGCAGAGACCCAGGGGGTTGCTGGGACTGCTCTTGGATTCTGACTTAACATCCCTTCAAACAATCAGAATTTCGGTCTTCTTTAAAATCACCTCTCTTCCATCATCTCTCCGGCACATGGGATATAGTATTCAACTTTTAAAAACTGAAGTTAATGACTCCTGGTTTTGGAATTATAGATGTCATTAAGTCCTCACAATAAGAAGGTTGTATAACGCAAAACCAAAAATAAAATAGCCCATACTCACCAGGCAAAGGTTGCCTGGTTATATTTTGGGTGCATGCTTTCAGCCTTGTGTGTGTGTGTGTGTGTGTGTGTGTGTGTGTGTGTTCGCGCGCATGCATGCTCACCCTAGTGTATGTTCTACTCACCCTCAGGAGGGCAGAAAGAAACGAAGTTTTCACCTAAGCTACAACCACTGGTTATGACATTTAACAAGACCCAGGAACCACCAGGGGCCCTGCCTGGGCCCCACCAGGCAGCTAAGCAGGCCGTTATATTTCTAATTTACAGTTTGGCTACACCAGGCAGCTCGGTGATAAGCACTGCTTGTTTATTTGTCTTTGATGGATGCCAGGTGGATTGTGGTCAGACAATCGTACTTCAGCAGCCCCGGCCTTTTGAATCTACCAAATCCAAAGAAGCCATTCCCTGAGCAAACTGAAGGTCACACAATGGGCACCCACAACAAAAGGGCAGCCGCAATGGTGGCTGCACCAGGAAGGGGAACAGAGAGAGAGGGGGAGAAAAGAGGAAGAAAGCCAGAGAGGGCTCCAGGAGAGGCAGCCAGCAAGGTGGCGAGGCAGGCTGGACAGCAATCCTGTTTGTGTTAAAGGTTTGCTCAGCAGAAACCCAGTTTTTGTGGATCTTTGAATTATACAACCTGTGTGGCTTCCAGTAATAATCTTAGGTGATTTGCTCAGCATGGGTTTTTTTTTTCCTTCCTCTCTGTCAGTTGCAAGGCAGTACCCTCTTCTAGGACAGTTTGGTGCAGGTTGAAAAACTAAAAGCTAGGAATAACCACACGTGAGAGTGTACAGGTGGCTGAGAAAAAGCCCGTAAACTCACAGCCTCTTAAAGTTGGAGCCCAGATGTGGCACGCCATGGCATGGCTCCTGAAGGCTCTGGGAGGTGCAGGATACGGCATGAGCTTGGGTTGATAGACATTCTGTTACCAGGAGCCTAATAATGCCCTTGGGGCCCCTGTTACCTGGAAATTTTTACAGTCTGAGCTGTACCATCCATTAGAGATGGCCCCAGCTTGGTCACTTTTCTCTCAGTCTTTGCAGTGTCATAAACTAGACTATAACAAACATACGGCCAGAATTTAAAGGGTTAATGATTTCAGGCCTGTGAAGAAGCAAGTCTCCATCTTCAACTGGGGGGGGGGGAGGATGCTGTAGTAAGTGGGCGATAGAGCCGGTGTTAATGACGTTCCCCAAGAATCTATGAAAGCACAGATGCATTCTGGGGCACCATCAGGGACAGCAACTATCTATTTTTCTAGAGAACTGATAAGGGATCCACATGAGGCTTCAGTTGCCAGCTCTGTTCCAACTACAGTATGCTAGAGACTCAGGCAGAGTATGCAAACTGCTCTAGCCGGGGACTGATGCTGCTCACTTCCTGAGGGTATGAACTGCACCTTTGTAGATGCCAGGTTCATTCGGAATCCATCAGCTGACTGAGAAAAAAAAAAATCAAAGGTGAGCCCACAATAAGAAAACCTGCTTGTAAGCATATTGTGTAATTGTGTTCGTGTAATAACATGTACGGAGGCCCCGAAATCCTGAAGCAACGATGGAATGAATGTCCACATCAATTCTTCCCAGGCTCTCCACAACTCATGCTGCTGATGCATAGAATGTCAGCCATGATGAATCCTTAGGTTCCTGATGTGTCTCTTGGGTGACTGGCTGGCTATGATGATCTGGGGAAGTGAGGAACCACTATACCTAAGTCAGGTCAGTATTTCAGCAGACACCTTCGTCCACGTCCCGGGGACGGTGGCCTACACAATGAATTGAGGGAGGCCTCATCTGCTAAGTGTGCTTATTTCCCAAAGACTTGCTGGACCTGGCTCGAGTAGTAGGAACCCTTCTGTGAAGCCTGACACACAACGCTATCACACAGACACTACACACTACACTACACTACACTACACACACACACACACACACACACACACAGGCCAAAGCCTCACTTGTATGACAGAACACTCGTGTGTGAACGCTTAGAGAAATGTTCACTTGGCACCTGTGTGGGTTCTGAGTGCCGAATGAGGAAAATGATAGGGGCATTATTGCTTTTTGTCATTTAAAATGAGCCTGGTCTTATCCCTGTGGTTGAGACAGCCTGCAAAGTCAGCCTTGTTTTCCATCGATGTCCAAAATGAATGAATGAATGAAGTTTGGTCATTTTACTACTCTTTCCTGGCTCCACTCCACCAGAGCTGGGGAGGATACCAGGAAGTGCTGTCTGCCCATGCGCATTGAGACTGCAGCCCCGGCCCCCGGGGACTGGGGCAGAGACCTCTGCCAGCTCTGCTTCTTGCTTGCTTTTCTTTCCCTTTTCTTACATGTTTAAAAAGCTTATTGAATCAAATTATTCACTTTTCGTCTGGTTGGTTGGTTTTTCAAGACAGGGTTTCTCTTTGTAGCCCTGGCTGTCCTGGATTTCCCTCTATAGACCAGGTTTGCCGAGATCAACTGGGATTAAAAGTGGGAGCCACCCACCACCCTCAATTTTGTATTAGTTTATTTTTTCTTCCTCACTTTTGGGGGAGCAGGGATGCTTCTGGATGGGACACAATGAGACTGCATCATCTTCTAAAGAAATGTGAGAGCAATGAAAAATTGGCACCTACCATAGGCTTACTGGTCAGTGTGTGTGTGTGTGTGTGTGTGTGTGTGTGTGTGTGATCATGTGTGCATGTGTATATATAAGGCCCCAAACTTTTGTTTTTCTATAAATGATGTTCTAGATTAATTTGCTTTATACAAATCACCAAAGCCTTGTGTACACTGTGAAATAGACACACGGGTTTCATGCTTGTGACATTTTACACGGTGGCATGCTCTTTTGTACTTATCTCCACTCAGTCTTTAGTTGGTCCAGTAAGATAGACATCTATTGCATCCCACAGATCTGCCTCCAAAGCTTAGAGAGGAAAAGCCCATTGGCAAGGACTTGAAAAGTGCATGCTGTACAAAGTGATTCCCTCTCAGACCTAATCAACTCCGGGTCTTTGTCTTAAAAACATGTTTTTCCCCCAATGGGGAAAATATCTATTTTTTTTTAAAATAATACTGTATATTATATTCTTGGTATAAAAGAAAAAGTTGTAAAACCTGAATTCTGTTTATTGTGTTAGGCAGCAGTCTGTAAAACTGCTGTTTGACTGGCTTTGATGGATAACTCAACTTCATGCCATCTTTCTTTGTAGGAAAGGAAGAAAGGAAGAGAAGATAAAATTTAGAAAAAAAGCAAAGCCAGAGATGGTGGCTCCCACTTGTAACCCCAGCACTGAGGAACTGGAGCAAGGAGGCAGAGGCAGACTCAAAGCCTTTGTGAACTATAAGAGTGGCTCTCAACCTTCCTAATGCTGTGACCCTGTAATGCAATTCGTCATGTTAGGGTGACCTCCCCAACCATAAAATTATTTTCGTTGCTACTTCGTAACTGTAATTTTGCTACTGTTATGAATCGTAATGTAAATACATGATATGCAGGATAGCTGATATGGCACCCCAACAGGGTTGTGACCCACGGGTTCAGAACCACTGAGTGAGTTCCAGGCCAACTTAGACTATAGTGGGAGACCTTGTCTTAGAAAACCAAGAAGAAAAAAAAAAGAAAAGAAAAACAATTAAACAGACACACAGACACATAGACACACACACACACACACACACACACACACACACACACACACACACAGAGACAGAGACAGAGCAAAGAGGGAAGCAAATGAGAGAAAAGAGAATGTATTAGAAGATCTTAAACACCAGGCTCAGTGCTCTCTTCTCAAGTCCTGCTGCCTACAGCTTCTCACCCCAAATCTTGGCTTTCCTTTTTTCTTTCCCTTTGATGGAGCTTTTCATGGTCACCAGACTCCTTAAGTAATCAACAGAGACTGACTGTATCATATTGTCTTTCAGTCTTGTTTTGTTTCGTTTTTTTTAAAGCAAGGATTGCATAGATTTCCAGCCGCCCCCCAGGGGATGAGAAGAAAGAAGCCATCAGCAGAACTAAGCATTGCATTTATTAGGAGGGTGTAAATACCACTTTCTCTTCCCAGGGGGGAACGCTGGACCAAAATGAAATGTCCTCCATGTATAAATGTGTGGAAATGTAAACTTAGCCCATGTCGGAGCACAGATGAGAAACACGACCTAAGCATTGAAAGAGAGATGAGAAAACAGAAATGAAAGGCGCCTTTCTTTCTTCTTTCTTCATTAAACAATTAGCTGGGGGAAGGATACTAAGTGTCTTCTAAATGAATGTGTTTATAGGAAGAAATGAAAACATTTGAATAATTTGATTAACGCACATAAATGACAAATGATAAAAGCCCATGAGCAATTGAAGTCCTGAAATTGAAGTCTTCAAGGGACAAATCTTCTCACCCCCTAATGTCATCACTGGCGAGGAAATCTGATCAGCCAGAGCTGGAGTGAGCAACGCTGTCTGAGCTGATTATTATGGAGTTGCTATGACCCAATGCCTTTGCTGTATGGAATCTCACTTGCCTCTAGCTTCACGGGACAGGGAAGAAAGGGGACTTTTCTTCCAGATGTTCACACTGAGACTGGATGAGAAGGGCGGGCCTGGGAGCCAGCGCCACTGTTGTCTTTAAAGTGGTTTCCCAGGTGGCACTCCCTGGGACAGTATGACATCTTTGGCTCCCTGTAGCTGCCCACAGAGGACAATGGCGGGACCGCCCCAGGGCAGGATGCAGCTTACACGGGTGCCAAGGCTCATTATTAAAAGTGCCTTTGTGAGGATGGAGTTGCCTGAAGACATCTTCCCAGAGACACGGCCGTGTTTTGTGATCTTTGGAATCCTCTAAAGGAAATGGACTGAAAAGATGATAGCTTGGTGAGAGACTGTTACGATCACAATTAATAACTCTTATCGAGCCTGTGTTGATTCCCAGGAGCTGTCACACACCAAGTGTCACAGGCTCAGAGTATAAAGGACAGAAACATGTTGCCTTCCACTTGTACCGGTTAAAACTTTGAGATTCGCTGTTCCCGGGCTCCTGAGGCCTCTCTCCTTGGCTTACAGATAGTTAGCCTCTATTACCCTGTGTGGGCGCAGGCACTTTTGCGCTCCTCTCTACTGCCTTGCCAGGCCTCAGTGGGAGAGGATGTGACTAGTCCTGCTAAGACTTGATGTTGTCAGAGCTGGCTGGTACCCATGGAGGGCTTCTTTTTCTCTGAGGAGAAGGGGAGGGGCAGTGAGGGGGGGAAGGGCTTCTGAGGGGTGGACTGGGAGGAGAGGAGGGAGGGGAGCTGTAATCAGGATGTAAAGTGAATAAATTAATTTGTGAATGAAAAGGGAGGAAAAACCACAGACCATTAGATTAAGAAGCACTCGAATGACCCCCATCATAACCTAAGTACCTTTTGAAGGATGCTGTCTCCAAATACACTTGCATTTTTAGGCACTGGTGGTTAGGGCTTTAGTATGAGAATTTGGAAAAGCAACTCAGCTTCCAAGTCCTTTGAAGTTGTTTTAAATTGGAATGGCACAGTAGGAGTTCCCTGACCCAATCCAAGAGGCACGCATTAAGACCAATCCCCCGCCCCCCTCCCCAGCCCCCAGTGGACCCTGCGGATCATGCCAAAGCTTACAGAGTATGTTTTCCTACTGTACACACAACCCAAGAGAAGTAAGTCGTAAGTTAGATGTGGCTAGAGATTCACAGTAGCTACATCTGATGTTGGAATCGTGATGTTGGACTATCGGAACAATTCACTGCCATCAACATTATTTAAAACTCATACTTTTTTTTTTTTTTTTTTTTTTTTTTTTTTTTTTTGCTTCTGGAATTTTCAGTTTAACATTTTCAAACCAGGGTTGGATACGGTGGTTGAAGTCATGCAAAGGCAAACCATGGGTAGAGTGTGTATAATTCCTCCTGAGGCCGGGTCTGCTTAAGAAGAATAGAATGTTCTGGTATACATCACAATGGTCCATTTTCCTCTCCTGGCTAGAAGGATATGTGGATTTTTCTCTAGTGTTCTTCGTGAGGATGTGTCAAGGTTGCTGGAGGCACGACCTCTAAGTGCGGAGCCCTGTGTCTGGCCCTCGGGAATGTTAACTCTAGCTAACCCACACTGAGCTTCAGGCCACTCCTCAGTAAGGTTTCCTTCTTGGGCACTGACTCCAAGGGAGGTTTCTGTCATGGGGTCTCTCTGGCAAATTCTTACTTTGGATTAGTCTGTCTTGCCTAACCCTTTGTCTGTCCCACCAATTTTGAGGCAACACTCAGCCCTGCGACTTTGCGTCTCTGAAGGATGTGAGAAGGCTGCATGATGTCCCCTTTGTTCAGCTTTAAGCCTGGCGCCCATTCCTACAAGATGATTGTCTGCTGATGACACTCCCAGGGATTTTGTTTGACTATCTTCAAAATTATATTTTTTCATCTATTATTGAAGAACATTTTTGCATTCTTTGAAAGTCTATGCCAATGATTCTTCTTCACGTAATTTTTCATGTCCTTCCCTGCTACTGCTGGGAATTCTGGCCAGCTGTCTAACCGTCATTATTCTGGAGTCACTTTCTCCTGGTGGCTTGGGATCTCCTTAGGCATGCTACAATTTTAATACCTGTGCCCAGGTGTGAATCTCCTCCTATCTATTCATCCTGGGACTTTGTGGGGCTTCCTGGCTTTGGGGACTAGGCTGTTTCAACAAATGACTCTGGGAAATTCTCTTATGTTCTTTTAAGTATACTTTTTTTTTTCTCTTTAACCCCCCCCCCTCTGTGTGTGTGTGTGTGTGTGTGTGTGTGTGTGTGTATGTGTGTTCACCTGTTTGCACATGTGTGGATACCAGTGTGCATGGAGCTGCCAAGCTGAAATCAGTTATTCTCAATCCCCTTCTCATTTACCAGGGCAAAGCAGGCTCTCATAATTAAACCTCAAACTCACTCATATAGACTAGTCTAGTCTATATTGCTTGCTCTGAGCATCTCCTGATTCCATCTTCCAGAGCTGGAATTGTAAGCCAGGACACCCATCCCAACCAGCATGGACCTACCTGTGCGGGGCACCTGAACTCTGCCCCTCAAGCTTGAGTGGCAAGCACTTTACCAACAGCTGTCTCCTGAGACAGGTCCTTTACCTCACTCCTGAACTCTAGAGCTTCTCATTCTGCCCTCCGTGTATGTTAACCAGTCTTGCATAGCACATTGTCTCTCCGTGGCGTCGTTAGTCATTTAATGACATTTATTTTCCATTTCACTAATTCCCTCCTCGACCATGTCAAATAGCCTGTCCAGCATAGCCAATGAACATTCGTATTACAGGAAATCAGATACACACAGAATTACCCATTTAATCACTCAAGTCGGTCACTCTCAGATGCTCACAGAGCTGTGTGGACACCACTTAGGTCACTTCAGCAAGCATCTTCATCAATCCAGAGGAAAACCCTGAGGTAGTGGAAAGGTAACTATATTGTAAGCCACCCCCCGCCCCCCAACAACTCGGCCCTTGCACCAGTCTGTGCTCTGTCTGTATGACTTACCCTGTTTCTATTATATACCTCCTTTTTCTATGAATTTACATTTGTTGAATATTTCATATAAATAGAACCACACATTATAACATTTCTGTCTCCTTTCACTGGGCATAGTGTTTTTGATATTCACCCATATTAGACCATGCAAAATATTCTTTTTTTTTTTTTTTTTTTTTTTAGTTTGAGATTTTATTTATTTTTATTATGTGCATGAATTTGCCTTAACATGTATCTTTGCACCATGATGCATGCAGTACCCAAGGAGGCCAGAAGAGGACAATGTGTCCCCTGGGACCAGAGTTACAGATATTTGTGAGCTTCCATGTGGGTGCTGGGAATTGAACTCAGGTGGTCTGGAAGAGCAGTCTTGCCTCTTAACAGATGATCTATCCTTCCAGTCTCCAGAATTTTATTTTTTATTGCTAAGTAATGTGCGTGTGTGTGTGTGTGTGTGTGTGTGTGTGTGTGTGTGTGTGATGTTGCCCACCCATTTATCTGCTGATTGACATAAAAAGATGTTTCCAGCTTTTAAGTCTTTGAATGCTTGGTTGTGAAATCTTTGGAGCGCAGTTGGTAGATCTTGTAGTAAGTTTCTATTTAAATTTTGAGCAACCACAAAATGCAATCAATTTTCAAATTTCTTGGCATAGCCTTTGATTCTTTTGAAGAATTGCTTGCTCGTTCTCCTGGTTGTTTCTGAGTGCTCATATCCACAAACCTCCCTGACTTTTTGAAACTCATTATTAGGTAGTCCTGTATAAAAAAAAAAACTGTAATATCAAAGGTTTTATGGATCTGATTTTATGGTTTATTGTTTTTGGTGATGCCAGTTCTTCTGCGTGTGTTTGTGGGCATACACATGTCTTACTGTTTCCACTAAGTGAACGTGTTCTTCAGAAATCGACTCACTGGAGTTTTCTTCAGCTGCCTTGTTGCTTGGTTATGCGGTTAGTTAGTCTGTCAATGCACCCTAGGGACATTTTAAAGTAGGACCTCTGCTTATGGGAATAAGTGAGTTCGGGATCACATCTGATGAAAGGTTTCCAATCCTTCTCAGGGAAGGGATGATTTTGTTGGTGGTGGCCGTGATTTGCTTTTTCTTGCCACCACCAACACCACCAAGGTCAAAACAGGCAATGCTGACCCAACCCCTTTTCTGATCCAATGGCACCGCACTCACACAGTGCACATACATGCACGCAAGCACACCACTCACACGCACAAGATATAAAATAAGATCTTTTTCAAAACACAAAAATAATCTAAATCATTTAACATCACAACCTTTAAATGTATAAAGCCAAGAACTGACAGGGCTTTAGGAAGGAAAGCGAGTCCTTCCTACGAACTTAAATTTTTAATCCAGTTCTCTTAATTATTAATAGATCAAGCTAGCAGAAGTCTCACTAAAGAGGAAAAAAAAACCCTGATTAGCAGAACAACAAGGCTGGTGGATGGATACACAGTCAGCTTCCCGCCCAGCAGCAGAGCGCACATCCATTCCAAGCATACCATGATAGAACAGGGCACACATGGAGTCTTCCCTTCAGCTTACTGTATTGTCATTGTCTTAACACGCTGAACTTCTCGTCTCTAATTCCTCTTTCTTGTGGGATTGCAGCTGACTTGAAACACACAGAAGACTAAGGGGCACTTTTGGAGGGCAGAAGGGAAGAACAGCCATTTCTCAGCTCACACTCCTGCCGATACCTCAACACAAGTGAAGCCGGAGCTGGACCTGCTTGTGCTCCCCTGCTCTGCCCCTGCTCAGCAGCTCTGAGCCCTGTGCCAGGTGTGCACTGAGGATGCTCAATGGAAAACACCCTGGCTTCCCCTGGCGCCAGGGTCAATGGTAACAATAATGGACATTGAGTCTGGCTTTCCTCAAGGAGGCTCGGCCAATGCTTGTGGGTTCCAGCCTGGAGTGACCAGCCCTCTCTGCAGACCTCATGCCCTAACAACAACCCTGGAGCAAGTCTGTGTGAGAAATCCATATCTCCTAGTTCTGTGCTTCTTAAGCCAACCTCTGCCAAATACACCCATGAAGTGATAAGAAGAATCCAGGAAAAGTATGGAGTGGTTCAAGCCAGGCATAGACCTCATTAGTTAGATAAATAGTTTTAGACGAAACAGTAGACAGTTGGACAGAGAACCTAGAAATCCATACAAGTTCACATCTGCCTGGTGCCTTGGAGACACAGCTACTAAACATGATCTTTAAAGAAACCCATTGGATAATAAGAGCAAATTGTAGTGGATTTCGCTTGTTTTAAATGCCATTTTGAACACCAACTTGCCAATAGTTCTGCGTTCTTAGTTTCTTCCTGACGGAGACTCTTGCTGCTGACTAATACTGGCTCATCCAGTATTAAAAACTGTGCGGAAAGCATTGATGGATTACAGACTGACATTTGTGAGGCACTTAATATAAGCAAGCACTATGTCAAATCTTCTAGCGTATTACCTCATTAATCCTCTTGAGAACCCACTGAAGAAGGATATCTTACAGATAAACTAAGAGGTAGTGAAATACAGTTATTCCTCAATCCACGCAGTTTACACATGGCAGGGCTGGGAGTGGAACCACTTCTCTGTCTCCAGGGTCTATGTGTTTATCCACAACTTCTATTACTTACTCCACGCAGAAGGTAAGGTTGCAAGCGTGTGCTGTGCTATGGTGATACTCCAGGGGCTTCCATGCTTACAGAACCTTTTCATCTGAGCCTCTCGTGTCAGCGACTAGCTTTAACTTCACCAAAATATTGGCTTTTGTCTCAAAGCCACATCCATGGAGACTTACTGGCCAAACCGTAACTGTCAAGGTGTAGACCAGATATCATGAACTAATGCAGAAAGTTCTCCCAGTGTGGCCTAGCAGCTCTTGCTTCCCAAGGATTTGTAGGAGAGGACTTCATATTCTGTTTTTCTATATCTGCATCAGGGTGTAGTTCCATGTTCTCCACGTACTGGGACCCAAATAGCATATCACAACTGACTTATGCAGAAACAGATCTGAGGCTCCAACGATCTTCACTGAACCAACAGGTAGAGAGACTCCTAAAGCACCGCCAGTGCCACCCCGTTCTTCTCATAGACTTTAAAATATGGAAGCCTTCATTTTAAATATATTTAAAATTATTTGTAATGAATTACTATTATTGAATGACTCAAGTAACTTCATGTTTTTAATTATTGATTTCTTATATAGTGGTAAGGATTTCGTATTCAGAAACAAAAGTTCTATGGGACCCTAAATTATTTTTAACAGTGTCCAACAAGGATCTTGATAAAAGATTTGAGGTCCATTACACTTTATCCATTAAATACTATTCCTTATCACTACCTATCTACCCAATGACCACCTGCTCCAACTTTATCAAATTTGAGCAGGATACATTGAACAGAAACTGACTCTAAACTGAGACTATTCAAAAATCATTATGTTCTTGGGCTGGAGTGATGGGTCATTGGTTAAGAACAATTAGGGCTCTTACAGAGGACGTGGCTCCAGTTCACAGCACCCACCTAAGAGGTTACAACTCTAGCTCCAGGGGTTCATTGTACTCTTCTGGCCTCTGTGAGCACTGCATAAATGCAATGCAGGAAAACACTATATGCACATAATAATCAATTAATCGAATCATTATTTCTCATAATGGTCTTGGGAAAGCATTATTTTTTTCAGTGGAGATTCAAGTTTAATAAAAATAAATTAAATCCAGTGTTTAATAATAAGAAAATTAAGACTGGGTCTCAGCATCCTGCATCATCAGAGAGCGTCAGTGAAGGCAATGAGATGCGCTCACACAGCTATGAGAATGTCTCACGGCCAAACTCTGACAACAGCAAGTGCTGTTAAGAACATGGAGCAAAGGGAATTCTCACTACACAGTGGACATGCACAATGAGCATTACCCCTGTGGAAGGATATTTGGCAGTTTCTTGCAAACCAGAATTTATTCTTGCCATGCCAATTCTTTGACTGCACTCAAATAAGTTTAAAACATACTTACCCAGAAACGTGCCCATGAGCGTTTAATCATGCTTGTCAAAATTTGAAAGCAACCAATGTCTTTCGATGAGTGAATGGTCAAATAATTTGATTTTAAAAATACATATAGTGGAATAGTATTCAGCACTGAAAAGAAACGATATTTTAAGACATGGAGGAATAATAGAGGTATGTTAATAGGGAAATACGCTTATCTTAAAAGGATATATAGTATATGATTTTGACATTCCTGAAAGGGCAAAATTAGGGAGATGTTTAAAAACCGATGCTTTTCAGGGACTTGAGGGAAGGAAGTAAGGAATAACATAGCGCAGAGGAATGGTATGTCAGGGAAGCCGCTTCCCTGAGTATTGTTACATATTCTCCATATCCCTAGGAGATGAAATGAAACTGAGGCTCTTCAGGATTAAATAATGTACTGTAGTTACTCATTTATTCCAGGATTTCAAAGTCAACCTTCTCAATGGCATGGCTCTTGAGCACTTGTCCCTAGGAAATCATTTACAGAATTTCAAAGTGTTCTCAGTGGCACAGGCATAGATAGGGTCCTGTTATCTTCTTATGGCCCAACCAAGAAAATAAGGGACCAGAAAGTCTTGCTGCTGTCATTGCTCATGGCCAAGAGTCTTAGAAACAGATTATATATGTAAATCTTGCAGATGATGTACATGCAAAGAAGGGAAGACCTCTTGTCATATCTAAGCTTGCATTAGGCGCTGTTGCATTCATTAGGTATTAGGAACTGGTATTCTCACCTGGGCCCTCCAAATCTCACTCTCCCTGTTAGACACGAGGAAGCAGAAGCTCTAAGAATTCAGGAGGCTAGTCTAAAGTCATGTGGATAATGAATGCCGAGCTAAAACTTTCCACATATTCCTCTGCCTCCTTGATGCCCACAGTACACAGGCTCCTCCTAGATTTTCATGTCCAAGTGTTAAGGCTGGGAAAGGATTCAAGGACATAGAGCTCTAAAATGTGATGGGGGTTCCTTCTCCTAAAGGCCAGATCCAGACCCCCACCCCTGGAATCAGGTTGGGACATGAGGAGAGGACAGTGACAGGCCAAGTACATAGCTTGTGGTAGTAACCCTTGAGTATCACGTGTGTCAGAAAGTCTGACACCTCAGGTGACTCTAGTCCAACAAAAAGCTGAGTGTCTCACAAGCCCTGGGTGCTCTGTCATTAAGTAGCTGTCAGTTTCGTCCAGGTCTTTGAATTATGTATGGGTCACAGGACTACCAATTAATTTGAGCAAGTGCTAAAACTAAATAAATGATGAGGGGACTTCTATTTTCATCTAGGATAATTAGGGCTTGCATTTGGGGTGCTAAGGTGGAGTTTGGGGTTGGAGAAGTCACATGAAATGTTACAAACAATGGGAAACCCTTGAACAGCCATGAGCAAAGCCATGGGCCACTATGTGGCTTCTGCATGCAAGTGGGGTGGGGGTGGGGAGTGGACCAAGAAGGTCCCCTTGCTTGATCAGCCACTGGAAAATGGAGAGAGGCAGTTATGCAGTTCTCAGGACTTTATTCTTTCTTAAGATCCTCTTATATAACCAATTGGTTTTGCAATCAAGCAGTTGGTGGTTCAAGGAAGCTGGCCTGAACCTTAGATAAGAAGTTGAATTATTCCAAGGGACACATGGAGTCAGGCAGACTGGGAGACACTGGGGAGTGGAGGGGGTCGCCCACACAGGACTGGGTACTGCAGCAGAGAAGTTCCCTATGTGTAAGCCACACAAGCCCCCCCATTTCCTGAGCATCTGTATTTTGTGGGCACTGGAACCCTCTTGCTTTCCCACTGAAGGCCCCTGGCTTCCTCTTGGTAAAGTAAAAAAACATGACCCAGTTGCAACAGAGGCACAAGACAGCAGTTTTCTGGGGAAAGAAGAGGAAGGAGAAATTGAAAAGAAATGATCTCAGTGGATCCCATGCATATGTGTCTGCTTGTGCACACACACACACACACACACACACACACCACACACCACACACACACACACACACACATGGGGTTGGGGAGACAGAGAGAGAGAGAAAGAGAGAGAGAGAGAGAGAGAGAGAGAGAGAGAATACTCAGAATCCAGATGATCCATGGCTTGTCTGGGATGGTTTTCTTTTCATGAAAAGAGTGGGCGCCATACTGGAAGTGTGACATCAGAATTTTCTTGCAGGTTTTCTTCTTCTTCGCCACTGCCTTCAGCTTCTATATTCTGTGGAAAGTACCTGGAGCTTGAATCTCCTCAAGGGAGTGGATGAGCATGACACCTGTTCAGGGCTTTTTTTTTTTTTTTTTAATCAAATGACAGTGACAAAAGAGTAGGCCAGGTCCTCCCACTGCCATCTCACTGATATTGTGCTCCGTTTTCAAATCCCAGGGGAAGGAGGTATGCAGCAGAATAAATGTCTTCTGGGCATGCCTGCCTGGACAAAAGGAGGCAGAGCCAGCTTTAAGATCCCAGAGGATCCTAGGAACATGACGGATGCTTTAATCTCCACATGGGTGGTCCCTGAAGACCTTGAGTAATAAAGCTGTTAGAGTATCTTGACTTAAACTTTCTCTTGTTTGGAGTTATGCACACTTATTCATAGAACCCTAATATTTCCAAATGAAAAATCTCCAACAAGTACAAACAGATAGTCACAGGTAGAACAGATAGTAGGAATTAGTGCCAGGTTTTATTGTGCAGGAGGGTGGCGAGGAGACAGTGACACATCTAATAACTAGAAGAGAAGATTTGGGATTCATATATGTATGTGTACACACACACACACACACACACACACACACACACACACTCACCAGAGCTGGGAATGCAAGTCAGTGGCAAAGTGCTTGCCTAGCATGAATAGAGCACTAGATTCCATCCTCAGAATAGAGGACACACACACACACACACACATGCACACACACACACAGACACACACATCCCTTTTAGCAAACTAGAGTCCTGGGAGGGGAGCAGTCCTTGGGACTATATTCTTTCAGGGGTGTCTGTTTTCTCTTTTCTATAACTAAGCAATAAAGCCAAATGCTTTACAAACTAAGTTTCAAGTCATGCTTTAGGAGGCTGAATGTACTGTGCTAGGTCAGATAAGGACCACCCTGACTGCAGTGTAGGACCGAAGACATCATGGTGGAGCTGGTGCAAAGGAAGAAATCACACTGTGAGCTAGCAAGCCACACACACACGCACACACACACACACACACACACACAAATATATGTGATATAATAGGGAACCCAACCACAGCATCAAGTCCACTCTCCCCACACACAGGGTTCTTCCTGAAGACTGGCTGCTGAGTTTTCAAAGCAAAATGATCATCCGCACAGGTTAGCAAACCTCAAAACTGAACTTTCCTTGAGAATGGATTTCTAGAACCTTTGTCATACACTTGCACGAGGAATTCCTAAGTGTTTCTGAAAGCCTCCAACACATCTATAACTAACAGGCAATTCAGAGATGGTAAAAAACAAGCAGAAAAAAATGGTCATTGTATTTATAACCTCATTGTCTCCAGGGAGACAGGTAACTCAGGAAACAAATATGGCGGTGAATATATATTTATTGTAGTCACTCCGGGCACAGTAGAAGTGCAGAAAATGCAAATGACTGGAACAAAATGCAGCATGCTGAGACGCTGTGCTCATAGCTTGCTCGGTGTCTTAGACATGTGTTTGTGTTTTCATTCTTTCCAACAACTTGGTAAAGTTGTTACAGCCATCTTACACCCAAGGACTGGGGATTTAAAGACAGTAGGCAGTTTTCCCACTGTCTCAATCGGCGAAGTGTCTGAGGTAGGTTTAAAAGCAGCCTACCTGACGTATACCCTGGTATTTAAGTATAAACGAGAGAGGGAAGAGAGGTGTGGTGGGGCCAGCCGGATCTTCCTGGTACCAAGCTCCCTCAGATGCCCCCACAGCACAACTGAACACAGGGAGCTGAGTTACCCAGGCCTAGGAGTGTGGATAAGAGGAGAGGGTTTCACTCACACATGTTGCTATCCTTCTCCTAAGTAACTAGAGTCCCCTCAGTGAGGGCGGTGAGGAGAAAGGATGCTGAATGGGAGAAAGAGGCATCGTCCACACTGAGCTTCTAACACAGAGAGCGGCATGGTGTGAGGTGGTAAACCCTGGGCAAGAGCATAGGAGGTAGAAGAAAATAAATCAAAATGATTAGAGAAGTTTTACCTGGAAATAGTTGATGTCCTGAGAGAGGAAGGGGGAGTAATAGATGATTCTAAGGAGGATGGGAAGGGGAAAAAAAGCAGATCATGTGTGTCAGAAAATGGGTGTGATCTTACCTGTAGCAAAAAAAATGAGCTGATAGTAAGACATTCATGAGGCTGGACACTCTGAGCAGGCAGACAGCAAGACCCATCAACCCTGGCGTCATTCTGTGATGGTGGATGTGTCTTAACACAGAGCACATCCTAGAAGAAAAGCAGGGGTCACAAGAGCTGAAGGGACGTCTGGATTTGAGGACAGGAAGCAAGTGAGCTGCTGAGGCAAACCCTTCCTGCGAGTCCGAAGGAGACCAGTGTTTTCTTTGTGTGGCCTAATTACATTATTTTTAATGTACTACCTCATTTTTTATATTTTATGTGGTGTGTGTGTGTGTGTATGTGTGTGTGTGTGTGTGTGTGTGTGTGGTGTGTCTGCATGTATGTGTATGCACCATGTATGTGCAGGAGTCTGCCGAGGTTAGAAAAGGGCATTGGATACCCTAGAACTAGAATCACAGCTGATTTTGAGCCCCATGGGTGCTGAGGACCAAGCCTGTGTCTCTTGGAAGAGCAGTCAATTCTTTTAACTGCAAAACCATTATTATTTTATTATTTGAGATAAGGTTTCATGTAGCCCTCGATGGTCTCAAATAACTTGAGGGTGACCTTGAATTTCAGATCTTCTGCCTCGACCTCCCTCGTGCTGGGCTTACAGACACTCACTACCATGCCCAGATTTCCATAGTGCTGGACAACGACCCCAGGGCTTTGTGTACTCTACCCAAGTGCTCTACTAAGTGAGCAAGTGAGCAGCATCCCAGCCCTGGGTGTTCTTTCGTGGACTCTGTTGATTCTTTAAATGTTTGCCTTTCTCACATTGGAGACATCACAGCTCTTCATAAACCCGAATATTGATTCATCATCTCATCGCCAGCCTCTGGCCACAGCAGCAGATGTGTACTTTATAAGATTACATCGATTCAGCTATAGACAAACATAAAAAAAAAGTTACTCTGTGTTTTGTTGGTGGTTTGTTATTGTTTTATTGATAATCCTCTCACATTAAGAAATATCTCACCTGCCCCAGCCTGAAGAGCACTCCTAACGCTCTGTGCCCCACTTCAAAGGTTTGCTCCTTCCCAAAGGCCGTAGGTTTGAATTTAAGCCTTTGAAGAACCTATGGGAGAAACCAAAAAGAAAAAAAAAAGTGCTTTGGGTCATCGTCATCTGAGAGCTTTCTCCATTACTACCTCTTGAGAGCAAAGGCTGTTTCTAAACAGAAAACAGAACAGAGTCTGCCCTTTGGTGGAAGTCATCCCAACCTAGGTGTTACGTTAGCACCTGTAAAGGAGGGAGGAACAAGCCACATGTATGCGGGCACTGCTCAAAGCAGATTGAAGTACATACGTGAATAACGTTAGCTTTTATTTGCACAAAGAGGCAAGCACAGTGAGATCCTTGGGAGTTTGGACTGCAAGCTGGTGGAGTTACAGAGAGCCTAACAGCAGAGCCCGCCATTTCTATTCAAATGAAGTTCACAGGGGTGGAGTAAAGGGAAGGTCATTCAAGGTGAAAGGGCAGAAAAAATGCTCAGGCCGAGAGGTGAGGGAGATTAAGGTAGGATGAGTACAAAACAGGAGTAGCTAGTGAAAACAGAGTGACTGGACAGCATTCAGGGTCCCATAGGCACTCTGAAAATGATCAGTTCTGGAGCTTGGCAGACTACCTTGTAGTTGTAGAATGAAGCTGAGAAAGGAAAGATGTTTGGTGAAGAAAGAAGCAAAGTAGCAAAGACTAGAAAGAGAAAAGGAGTAGAGGTCTAACCCAAGATATCTGTGATGTCCACGTGAAAGGTGAAATAGGCTGAGCCTAGAGAACTGAGGCTGCAGAGAAGATGGAGACAAGACCAGGACCAGGCTGTTTTGGTGGGTGGGGTTGATGCTGGAGAACAAGATGCAGAGCCAGGACACTCTGGAACCGTGGTCCATCACCTCTCGAGGGACCACTGCAGGAACAAAACCTTCATTTTCCTCACAGATAAGTGAGCATACATAAACTGTAAGTAAGTGCGCATGTGCGTGTGTGTGCGTGCATGCACACACAGATCATTTTCCCTTCACTTTCAAGTATTCCATAGATTCTTTAAAAACCTCCCTGGCAGGTTTAGAAGACTGGCTGACTTTGGCCTTGGTGAAACTGTTGACATCAGATAGTCTCCTATGAGTATGGCTCTCTACTAAGGATTTGACTGAATAGAGCCAACATTTATCTACAACTTGAAGCTTCCAGTAATCAAGACTTCAATGTCTCTTTCTTCATGGCTGTATCTAGGAAATGCAGACAAAATGGCCCCCACAGGACAGCCCACTGTCTTAGGAAGTCCACTGTGAGGACGCTCCAATCACTAGCCAACACTCTAGAAACCTCTCAGTCATTGCCATAAGCCAGGGCTACATCTTCTTTATTGATATAGTGTTTTGTTAACTTTTTTTTTTTTTTTACAATTTTACATAAAATAAAATGTGGTTTTATTATGTTCACCTCTCCTCTGCTCCACTTACCCGCCCCCACCCCAATCTACTCTGTTCTGGTTTGCTTTCTGTTTCTGTGATAAAATGCCTTGACCAAAAGCAACCTGGGTTGTAAAGAGTGCATTTCATCTCATCAAACGAAGG
Organism: Montemys delectorum; assembly: GCA_019843815.1. NCBI lineage: Eukaryota > Metazoa > Chordata > Mammalia > Rodentia > Muridae > Montemys > Montemys delectorum. Next base: position 52,762 of record JADRCD010222442.1, on the reverse strand, counting down.
CCAGGGACTCAAGGGAGAGGCTGACAGCAGAAACCAGTGGAGAAACACTGCTTGCTGGCTTGCTCCTAGGTTCACATTCAGCTAACTTTCTGATACAGCCCAGGCCCACTTGCCTACAAATGGTACCGCCCACAGTGGGCTAAACCCTAAATACATCAATTAGTCATCAAGAAAATACCCCACAAGTATGCCCACAGGCCACTCTGACGGATGCAATGATGAACTTCCCTCTTTCCAGGTATGTCCAAGTTGGCAGTTAAGATTAATCATCAAATATGCCCACCTCTGACCCACCTCCAACCTCATGTCTTTTGTTGTTGTTGTTGTTTTCAATTTAATTTAATTTAATTATTTTATGTGTATGAGTGCTTTGCTTGCTTGTATGCCTGTGCCTCATTTGCACGCCTGATACCCACATGGGCTGGAAGAGGATATCAGATCCCCTAAAACCAGGGTTGCATATGTTCCCAAGCCATGTGATACTGTGAATGAGACCTGAGTTCTCTGGAAGAACAGATTTTACCCCAGCTCATCTTACAGGCAGGACAAACTGTGAGTCTAAGGCTTTGTGACTGGGTTGGTGTCCTAATTCCTCCACTGGAATTCTTGCCTGGTTACAGGAGATAGCCAGCTCAGGCGCTGTATCCCCATTGCTATGAGACTTAGCTAGGGTCACTCTCATGGATTCCTGGGAGTTTCCATTCCCTTAGGCTTCTAGCACATCCCAGAGATGCCCTCTGTGCCCCTCTTTCTATTTGTCTCTTCAAATACTCTCTCCCTCCATCCTTCCCACTCCAGATCCCTCCTGTTCCCATTCTCACCCACAACCCCTATGGATAGGTTCCCTCTCCCCAACCACCTGAGATGCCTATTCTATTTCTCCTTCTCAGTGAAATCCGTACATTCTCTCCTTGTTATTTAGTCTTTCTGAATCTGTGGGTTGTAGCAGGATTATCCCCCATTTCACAGCTAATACCCACTGCTAAGTGTGTACATACCATGTTTATCTTTCTGGGTCTGGGTTACCTCACTCAGGATGATCTTTTCTAGTTCCATCCATTTGCCAGCAAATTTCATAATGTCATTGTTTTCAATAGTTAAGTAATACTCCAATGTGTAAATGTACTACATTTTCTTTATCTATTCTTCAGTTGAGGGACATCTAAGTCATTTCCAATTTCTGGCTATGACAAAGAAAGCTGCTTTGAAAATAGTTGAGCAAGTGTCCTTTAGTGGTATAGTGGAGCATTCTTTGGGTATATGCCCAGGAGTGTTATATCTAGCTGGGTCTTGAGGTAGATTGATTCCCAGTTTTCTGAGAAAAGCCATATTGATGTCCAAAGTCCCTGTACAAGTTTGTACTCCCACCAGCAACGGAGGAGTGTTCCCCTTGCTCCACATCCTCGTCAACAAGTGTTGTTGCTTGTGTCTTTGTTCTTAGCCAGTGTAAGATGGAATCTCAGAGTTGTTTTGATTAGCATATTCCTGGTGGCTAAGGATGTTGAACATTTTTTTTTTTTAAAGTGTTCTAGGCCATTAGAGATTCCTCTGTTGAGAATTCTCTGTTTAGGTCTGTACTCCACTTTTTAATTGGGTTATTTGGTTTGTTGATGTCTAGCTCTTTGTCTTCTTTATATATTTTAGATATCAGCACTCTGTCAGATACGGAGATGGTGAAAATCTTTTACCATTCTGTAGGCTGCCATTTTGTCCTTTTGACTGTGTCCTTTGCCTTACAGAAGCTTTTCTGTTTCGTGAGGTCCCATGTATTAATTGTTGATCTTAGTGCTTCCTTCATTGGTGTGCAGTTCAGGAGGTTGCCTTCTGTGCTAATGCATTCCCGCTTACTCTCTTATCACGTTCACAGCATCTGGTTTCATGTTGAGGTCTTTGATCCACTTGGACTTGTGGAGGGTGATAGATAGGGATCTATATGCATTCTTCTACATGCAGACGTCCAGTTAGACCAGCACCATTTATTGAAGATGCTTTCTTTTTTCCACTGTATAAATTATGGCTTCTTTATCAAAAATCAGGTGTCCATTGATGCATGAATTTATGTCCAGGTCTTCGATTCAATTTTATTTATCAATCTGTCTGTCTGTTTGCCATTACCCTGTAGTTTTAATTACAATGGTAGAGTTTGAAATCACGGATAGTGTAGAAAAACTTTTGACATGTGGGAAGCCCCAGAATCTCTAACTACAGCTTAAGGAAACGGTTTCAGCTAGCAAGAAACCCTAGAGCCAAAAGAAGATGGATTTGGATGTAACAGTGAAGAAAGCAAAAAAAAAAAAAAAAAAAAAAAAGAAGGGGGGCAGAAAACTCAGGCATCTTCTCCCAGAGGCTCAGGCAGGAAGATGGCGGAGCTCTGTGGATAGAATCTTGATCATTTGGGACAAACATCTCCTCAGTGGCAGCCAGGGGTCAGTGGGAAGACTGACAATCACAAGAAATGCCTAGAGTCCCAAGCCAATCCCTGGTCACAGAAAGTGAATGACTGCAGGTCCTCCAAGTGAGTAGCCATTTGTCTCTAGGCGTCTCCCTGTCATCAGCGTAGTGATGCAAACTTGGGCTCATAGCTGCAGAAAGGATTTTAGAATGCAGACTGAGTGAACATTAGAAGTGAAGAGAGGCTCTTAGGTGGAAAATAGAATGTGGATGATGGGCAGAGAAAAGAGAATTAGAAAAAAAATACATCTGACAGCCATTATTTGACTCCATAAATTATTTCAGCGGTATCTGGCCTTGTGTCTGGTTTAAGTAAAAATGTTCCCGTGCAAAGGCCGCAAGGAGAGCTAATGCTGACAGCTCCTTTTTTTTGAAGTTGAAATCTAAGCTATCAGCTATCCCCATGTCATCAGCCTGTCCAGAGACTGCGTCCTCTGCCTAAGCTGTGCCCTGACATAAAAGGCACAGACATGACTTTTCACCTAGTTATCTCGGCTCTAGAGAAGATGCTCTGGGTCCTAGCAGAGGGGAGCATGCGCTGAAAGCTGGCACTTCAACTTCTGGAAGCAAGGGGGCTCTGCAGTTCTCGGACACCCTCATGCCTTGAGACTCAGTCTTCTGTCACACACTTGTCCTCCTGCTGTCCCCACCCAATGTTTGAACCGCTGACCTCCTGGAGCAGCAGAAATCATGGCAAACTGGAGCTGAGAGGCTCTTCTGACCATCCTGGAGGCAAAAATATTAGGGCCCAATTAAAACCGCCGGCAGGAGGACCCTCCCCTGGGCCCAACCCTACGTCCTTAGGCCTAAACTGTGAGCTCAGAGAGGGGATGCTTATCCTTGTCCAGGTGGATTGTGGGTAAAGCTCGGCCCTTAGCACTATGTAGAAACATTTTGGGGGGGGGGGTGCAGATTTCTCTTCTGTACGATAACAAAGTATCCTGAGTTGGGTGATTTACAAATAATAAAAATTTACTTTACCTCATTCTGGGGTCTTGAAACATCAAGATGGAGAGACACATGTTTGAATCAGATGACCGCCTGCTTTCTGCTTCGTAGGTGGGGCTTGGTGTTCTCCATTCAGATGACTGATAGGCAAAATGATTCCCAGGACTACTTTTCTAAGAGCACAAACCCTGTCTTTGAAGATCTATCCCATCCTCAAGGTGCCCATCTCCTAATACCGTCATATTAGGGGACTGAGTATCGACATAGGAATTTTAGAGGAACACAAACATTCAGCCTACAGCATCCATTGAACGTGGGGTGAACTCGTTGCTATTTATTACAGAAACCAATTGGGACTGCATTGTTTATGGGCTTCAGTGGACCAACAAAAGCCGGGCTTTAAATAACATTACATATCAATAAGCTCCACCCTTAGGTGATTCTTAAAGCATGGAAACATTTTCCCTGTCACCTGATGGTCCAGTCTCTGCTGCAGCATTAATGAGGAGCTCATTAACAACAAGCTCATTAAGGGAGAGCTTTTGCATTGCACCACGGCCCAGCTCTGGACAGCTGTGCTGGGAATCCTTCCTGGTGCCTTCAGATCTCAGCTGTCTGGCCTTGCCGAGGATCTTATGTCGCCTGTGGGACCCCATCCTAATAGTGAATGCTCATTCTCTTGTAATTGTTCGTCAGTGCCCCAGACCTCACTCCTGCCATAATTATGCCAAAAACTCCTTGAGCATGAGTCCTGTGTCCCTCTTCAACATCACATCCCCTGTATAGAACACAAAACGCTCACTGTATAATCAGGAGCTATTTGTGGAACACATGCATAAATGAGTGCTGTACCAGGGTCAGCTTCCTGGTGTCTCCCAGATGAGGCTGGAGGAGAATATTAATGACAGTTGTTTAATAGCAAACAGCACGTATCTGAGGAGCCACTAAGTCCCTTCGGCTTCTGGTGACGTCATCTTCTCATCCCTGACAAGTGCAGCTTGGGACCACCATTCTCATCAGAGATAGTGTCAACCCTCTGTGGGAGGGTAATGGAAAGATACAGGAGCATTTGGCTGTCGTGAAACCTCCTGCTGCTGGCAGGAACCAGGAACTCGAAAGGTCCTGCAGTGCCTGGGACAGTCTAGCACAATGAAGGCTTTCTTGCGGCTACTCAACCCCTGGCAGTTATTAATAGCATCCCATTGATAAGAAGCACAGTGCTCCATAGGCTGTGGAGGAGATGGGGGCCCAGCATGTTGATCCTTACCCTCTACCCACTCACCGTGGGATCCTAAGCATACTGCTTCATCTCTCTGTGCACTCACCTCTTCATGTCTCGCAGGAAGTTAAAATTGCCTGATTTTTTTTTCTCACCAGTATAAAACTCAAGTAATTATAATGCACACCCCCTTTAGGGCCCAGAGACCACCATGGAAGAGGTGGTGGAGGGACTGTGGATGCTCAGGAATGGGGGAGACTGCAGTAGACGGTGGCTTCTGGGAGTGACAGTCAGTGAACAGTGAACACAGAGCTGCTGTGACTGTCCATGTGGGGGTCTGAAAAACAAAATAAAACAATGAATGAAAGACAGAAAGAAACAGACAAACAAAGAAACAAAGAATGAGAAAAGAAATAAAGAAACACAGACAGACAGACAGACAGACAGACAGGAAAGGTGAGGGAAGGAAGAACAGAGGGAGGAGTGAGGATAGGAGGGGACCCGTGGGATAGAAAAGGGGCTAATGTGATCACAGTTCATTGTATACAAGTATGTCAACTAAAAAAAAAAAAAAACTTTTAAAAAGATGAAAACAAATATATATGTTTTCTTTATTTTTCTGTGGCTGGACAATTAGGATGGTTCTGGAATTTAGCTTATGAAGAGTGCAAGTGAGAAAAACTCACAAGGGTGCCTTGACTCGTGTGAAAGCTTGTTACTGCTCCATGAGGAGACTGGCCATCCGGCTAGCTTTTCTAGAAGGAGTTAACATAGGGAACTGCTCGTGAATGGCATCAGTTGGGTCCCTGGCACAGATCCAGCTCTTGTGACCACTGTGAAGTTTTCAGTGATGGGAGAAATAGAGAGGCCAAGGGAAAGCCACCCGGCCCAGCCTGGAAGCACCTTGTAGCCTTCTGCTGTCTGCCTCCCACCACAGATGGCTTTTGTCTCCCTTAAGCAGCGTGTCATTTCCATGCCAGCAGAGATTCTGTCTCCTTGCTTAGTGCTTTAACTGCAATGCACAGCCTGGAACAGTGTTTGACATGAAGTAAACACTTGACACATATTTGCTGAATAAAGGAAAGAATGTATATATGTGTGTGTGTGTGTGTGTGTGTGCGCGCGCGCGCGTGTGCGCGCTCATGTATGCATGCATGACTTCTTCCAGATTTAGCTCAGGAATCCGCTCCGCCAGAAAGCTATGCCTGACTCCTCCGGACCCACATGTTTCATGTCTACATCCCAGTCACAGAGCTGACAAACTCACACAAAAGCCTGTGTCCATTTGTCTCTCCAGCAGCCTGTAAACTGCTCAAGGGCAGAGATCAAGACTCCCATGTTTCTGTCTGCAATTCCTTGGGCACTGGCTTGTCCATAAATCAGGAACCCAGACTAAAATAAACTAAAGCATGCACACTGGCATCCCACGCTTTCCCTTAGGTATCTGAAGTGAAGGGGGCGTGGCCCTTCAGACTGTAAGCAAACACCATAGACCCTGAAGTCCTGGGCAGGAGGAGCCAACCTGGCCAAGCAACGCCAAGTCCTTAAGCAGGCAAGCCCCTGGGAAGGAGAGTAGGGCTTCACACGCTCCTGGCATCTGTTACCAACTTCCAGGATTTCCCTTTTTATTTTGATGAGCAGATCTGTTCCTGGAGAAATGCATATAAATGAAGACTTTGCCCTTTTAGATGGAAAGCTATTTAAAATGCAAATTCAGAGTTTGCTCTGAGAGATTTAATCTTTCAGATTAAAAGATTGAAGAAATATTTTCAATAACAGTTTTGTGCCAGACACTCTACGAGGTACTTGGAAGTTTGTTATCTTTCAACAGCTTAAAACACGCATGCAGTCATGCCTCAGTCTCCTTGGGGACCGGATGGAGAGCCCGCCAAGGGTTTCCAGACTCTAAGGATGCCCATGACCCTCCTGCAAATTGGCATTGTATTTACATACGACTGCACCACCTGGAACGTCTAATACAATGTAAGCAGCACTATACTAATAGTTGTGTTCTATATTGCTTGCAGCATAGCTGCAGAAGTCATTACGTGCCCAGTACAGATGGAATCTTCTCTCCAAATATTTTAGATTCATTATTTGTAGAGACAAAACCTGTGACTGTGGGAGGCAGACTATATTAAATAAACCCAGGGTAGCTGTCTCAGTTGGGGTTTCATTTCTGTGAAGAGATATTAAGACCAAGTCAGCTCTTATAAAAGAAAACATTTAATTGGGACTGGCTTATGGTTTTAGAGGTCTAGTCCGTTATCATCATGTCAGGAAGCAGGGCAGCGGGCAGGCAGACATGGTGCTGGAGGAGCCAAGAGTTCTACATCTTGATCTGCAGGCGGCAGAAGGAGACCATGTGACACACTGGGTATAGTTTGAGCACAGAGGACCTCACATTGTAGGGCCCACCCCCACAGTGACACACTTCCTCCAACAAGGCCACACCTCCTAATAGTGCCATTCTCTAGCCACCAAGCATTCAAACATGAGTCCATGGAAGTCATTCCTATTCAAAGCACCACAATAGATTAAGTATCTTGTTATACTTGGTCTCTGGAATCTTCCTTGAGGGTTCGTGTGAGTTGGCCCCTAACTGCTATGTCTAATGGGAGATGTTAGAGCTTTCAGGCATTGGGAGCTAGTGTGAGGAAGTGGGCCACTGAGGATTTGCCTTTGAAGGAACCTGCCCCAACCTCTCTGTGTTCCTTGGTCACTAGTTTCTTCCACGGTATGCTCTCCCCCAACTCATGATATTCTGCCTCACCTCAGAGCTAGAGAAAACAAATATGAACAACCACGGATTGAAATCCTGAGACCATGCGCCAAGAAGAATCTCTTCTCTCCTTTGCATTGTTTCTCTCAGGCATTTTATTGCAACAATGGTAAGTTAGCACAGAGTTTACAGAAGGTCTTAGAGGAAAAAAATGCAGCACAGTGTCAGTTAGCATCTGTAGCTCCTACATGCAAGGCCTGTGTTTCCTCTTTTGACCACCAGAGCCGAGTGAGAAGTCCCTCTGCCCGGACAAGCTCCGTTGGCTTCTGTTGCCTCAAATTCTTATACATTGGACTTGCTTAGAAGGAGACTTCAAATCTCTCTACTGAGGCCCGCCACCTCCATAACCCAGTTCTTTTGATGGCTGGCAGGAGCTTTAACGCCATGGACCAAACTGACAAGAGTCAACCACAGATCTTCAGTGTTATAATTTTCATCATAATAAAAATGAGGTACTCTGGAAGATGGGAAGTAATTTGGATTTAAATCAGTGTGGCTTTGTGGGCCGTGACAAATGAGCAAACAGATGAACATCTGCCTTCCTTAAACATTGCATCAAAATGTCATCACTCGGCAAAAGGCAGTTCTCCACAGAATGGAATATTTTGGCTTTGAAGCCCTGCAACAAAGAGGGCACTGTCTGCAAGTGGTGGCCATGCATTAGTAGTACATCTTCAGAGAAGGGGTGTCAGCAAATGCAGGTTTCCTGGGCCTGACTTGAAGCACAAATACTTCAGAGGCATTTCAGGTTGAGTTGCTCTGTTGGACATGTCTGAGCGAGCAAGGGTGAAGTAGGACTTGAGACAGAGTCCACGTCTACCTCAGAATCCACTGTATTTCCAGATGCCTAACATAATCATGTAGACGTTAAATCTAACGCAAATGGCACTCTAGCCCTTCCCTGTGACACTTCCTTGGTGACCGTGTTCAGAAGTCCTGAGGCATTTGGAGGAGCAAGCAAGGCAGTTCGGTTTAGTGATCAGTGGTCACCTTGACTGTCACCTGCATATTGCATTGTCTAGAGATAGTGTCCTGTCCTGGTCCTGGATAGTTCTGTGATTGCCAGCTGTCGGTTACTATAACGATTCTTGAGCGCTATCGTTTATAAAGACCAGTAAAGTTTTGCTCACAGCTTTGGAGATGTCAATCCACAGATAGTGGCTACATTGCTTTGGGGTAGGGTAAGGCAGCACATCCTGGTGAGACTAGGCGAAGAAGTCTGTCCAAGAGAAGGAAGAGGGGCTAGGGATGACATGACAGAAATACAGCATTTACTTTGTGTTAATGGTCCTATTGTTATATAAAACAAACACCTCACCTCCAAGAGGCAAAGAAAAAGAAGAACAGGCTAAAAACCCACCATCCATTTCAAGGTCACCTTCCCACTATGTCCCACTGTTAAAGATTGCACCTTCTCCCAGGAGCATCATGGGCTAAGGATCAAGCATGTTTTTTTTTTTGTTTGTTTGTTTTTTTTTTTGGTGGGACACGCTAGATATAACAGTAAGTACCCTCATTTTAACTGAGTGGTCTAATGGAGTTGCTTAACCAAGTCCCAGTTTCTTTCCCTGTAAAATGAAGGTGAGGGTACTTAGTTCAGGATGTCGTTGCAAGGGTAACTGAAGAGGCATACAGCTGAGGAGCTCCAGTGTTTGTTATAGTAGCAGACAGTTATAGAAACATGGAGGGTGTCTCCTGCTTTGAATATTGAGGGGTGTGAAATAATGGTAACTATGGCAATGTTTCTTTTTATGTGTATGTGTGAATACTTGTATGTATGTGGCTGCACCATGTGCATGCTTGGCACCTGAAGAGGGTATCAGATTCCCTAAATAAATCCATAGGTGATTTGTGAGCTATCAGGTGGGTATGGGAAACCATTAGTTTCTCTCTCTCTCTCTCTCTCTTGGTTTTTTGGTTTTTTTCGAGACAGGGTTTCTCTGTGTATCCCTGGCTGTCCTGGAACTCACTCTGTAGACCAGGCTGGCCTCAAACTCAGAAATCCACCTGCCTCTGTCTCCCAAGTGCTGGGATTAAAGATGTGTGCCACCACTGCCTGGCTAGTTACTTACTTAGTTGGTGTGTGTGTGTGTGTGTGTGTGTGTGTGTGTGTGTGTGCAAGTGTACTCACGTGTGTACCAAGATCAGATGACAGTTTTAAGAGCCAGCTGTTTCCTTCCTCCATGTGGGTCGTAGGGCTTATGGAATTCAGATAACCAAGCTTGAACTATCTTGCAAGCCCTTGGGAAAACCGGATGCAACAATTCCTTTTGACCTTGCCCATGGGCAGACTCTAGAGTGTGTGTGTATGTCTATGCGTTGTCTTCATGCTACCCAGGAAGACAAGCTTGACTTCTTTGTAGAGACTTTGTGGCCAAGAGCTTGAGGTCTGAGGAGAGAATCACAGTTTAAGTTTTTGCTTGGCCATGCACCTGCTATGCGCCCGGCTCTTCTGGATGCCATAGCTCCTCATAAGCAGGAAAGGAGCAATCACCTGGTCATTGTAAAGATTAATCAAAGTTCACCCTATAATTCAGTCCACATGCTCCATATTTGTTTGATTCTATGTGTGAGAAGGGTTGGCTGCAAACTAAGCTGTCTCCAGCTCTTTAATCCCTACAGAGGTCCAGGATCAGCAGGAACTGACAGAGAACAAAAGCATGATTACAAAGTTCCAGAGATTCCAGAGGAAGTACCAGGGCAGAGGTTCTCATGGTGGACATGGGAAGCTGAATACTAGAAGACAAGAGCCTAGAAGGTGTGGCAGGAAGGCAAGATGGAAGTAACAGTGGGGCAGAGGGGCTGGGAACACAGGGACACTGTGTTCCCTCCAATAACGAGGTGGGATTTGGGGCTTGGGTTTTGAGTGCTTACAGATTTCAGTCTTGGGGTTTTTGTTTGGCAGGTAGGGCTGTCCTGTGAGGGTGTAGGGTGGGCAGCATGGAGCAAGCCATAGTCTCTACCTTGTCCCTATTTCCACCATATTGGGTTCAAGGTGTCAATGAGTGGAGCAGGCAGACTGCTACAGAGCATGCCTTACCCTACAAAATAAAACCCACCAGGTTCTTCGAGGTGACAGGGCAAAGTCCTCCAGTGTAAATTCCCAGTGACAACCAGAGGTTTATATGAAGACAATAGTGTTTGCATGAAGCTACCTGTGAGAGCACAAACCTGGGCTTAGAGATGATTTAATTTTGAGCATTGGGGGCACAAAGAATTTGGGAAACCAGGGCTTATGGATCAATGACAATGAAATTCAGGAAACACCAGTGGCCCTTAGAGGTCACAAGTTCTGCATCTCCAGATTCAACTCACCATACATCAGAACTATTTTAAAACAAATGAACAGGCTGGCGAGATGGCTCAGTGGGTAAGAGCACTGACTGCTCTTCCGAAGGTCCTGAGTTCAGATCCCAGCAACCACATGGTGGCTCACAACCACCCGTAATGAGATCTGATGCCCTCTTCTGGTGCGTCTGAAGACAGCTACAGTGAATTATGCTGGAGCGAGAGGGGCCAGCGGGCAGAGGTTCTGAGTTCAGTTCCCAGCAGCCACACATGTGATAGCTCACAGCCATCTGTATAGCTACAGTGTACTCATACCCATAAAGTAAACAAAATAAATCTTTAAAAAAAAAACAAACAAATGAACAAAAAAGCATCAATTTATAATAAATGCATATAGACAGTTTCCTTGTCTTTATTACATAAAAATAGCAAATCAACATTTTATATAGTGTTTATACCATCTTAGGAATCAAGAGATTATCTAAGATATAGGGGTATATAGTTTTACAGACTATAAAGACTTTAGCATTGCATGACATAAACAATATACCAAATTGACACCATATATAATGTTTATGGATTCTAGACATTATCTAAAATACAGAAGTAGTTTTACACACTATAAGGACTTAAGCATTTATGGGTTATGATACCTGCAGATACAGGGTGACTGTATCTGACAAAGAGTAGACTAATGTTTGCTTATATGGGCTTAGGACTTTATGGGTTGGAACCTATCTGAGTCAGTAGTCTATTGATGTTTCCTTATAGTTTCAGAGGTTTAGTCTATTATCATCATGATGGGGAGCATGGCGGCATGCAAGCAGGCATGGTGCTAGGGAAGTAACTGAGAGGTCTACATCTGGATTCACAGGCAGCAGGATGAGAAAGACACTGGGATTGGTTTGGGCTTTTGAAACCCCAAAGCCTACCCCCACTCACACACTTCTTTCAACAAGGCCATACCTCCTAACTCCTCCCAAGTGACCCTACTCCCTTATGGCAATGACTAAGCATTTAAAGATATGAGCCTATGGGGAACTATTCTTACTCAAACCACCACAGAGCTCACATCTATTACCTCTTAACTATGCTTTTGTGGAGTCTCATTTACTGGCTTGACTCTGATTTGTTCTCTTCACTGTTAGGGGCAGAATTTTGATTCCTTAATGTACATGTGTTTATATCACAAACCTGATGGTATCTAGAGATACCTGGGAGAAGGGCCTCTGGGAATCCCTGTGGGAAGTTAGCTTGGTTAGGTTAAGTGAGGTAGGAAGATCTGCCCACTTTGGGTGGCACCATTCACTAGGCTGGGGTTCTAGACTGTATAAAGACATAGAAAGTGAGCTGAACACTAGCATTCACTGTTCTCTTCTTCCTGATAGTGGATACAATATAACTAGCTTCTTCAAGCTTCTGCTATTCTGGGCTAGGCTTCATCATAGCCAACTACGTACCTTGAACTGTGAGTCACAATAAAACCCTCCTTAGATTGTTTTCTGTGAAGGCATTTTCCCCCACAATGACAGAAAAATAACTAGGACACTGTTCTAATCCCTAATATTTCAAATGTGAATGTATTAGAGAGAAGATCTTGAGTGAGAGGATTCATTTGACTGTTTGTTGTGCCTGTAAGAGAAAGTGATTGGAAATGAACAGAGACTTGACACAGGCAGACATAGAAGAAAGGCCACTGCAATGACAATGAGAGGGAGCCATCTGCAAACCAAGGGGAGCAGCCCCAAGAGAAACAGCCTGTCAACACCTCGATCTTGGACTTCCAGCCCCAAGAATATAAGAAAATTAATCTGCTATTTAAGTACTTATTCCGTGAAACTTCATGATGGCAGTCCTAGCAAATTAATATATTCTACAGGAAGGCTAAAGATAGCACCCACTTCACTGAGTTGTTGTGACGTCAAGTGAGATATCCCATGTAAGGAACTTATTACTTTGCCTGGACCACCGTTAATACTCAAAAAATGCTAGAATTATAGAAAGTCCTCTGCAATTACTGTTCTACTGTGGGAGAAGGGAAAGAGAAATTCTCCAAAATATATAGGAGCCATAACTATCACATACTACATACTTAGTGAGCCCTGGTTAGCACTAGGCATGTCTGCAAGCAACAGACAACGAATACAATACCGAATAAGAAAGCGTGCGTTTCTCTGTCCCCTGCCAGCACTGTAAGGTAAATGGAAGGTGGTTGTGGTATACGTGCTACTGGCGCCTTGAGTTCCTTCTAGTTCATTAGCTTTTCATCTTCAGAGTTCATCCCCATTGTCCAAGAGAGTGCTGCCAGGGCTCGGTCCTTGTGTATAAATCCTGGGCACAATGAAAGATGAAAGGACAGCCTAGGAAACCCTTGTTTGGATTATACTTGCAGGAAATTACACATCTCTCTTCTGCTCATGTCGCTCTTGTTAGAGTTTGGTTCCATTGCCATACCTACCTACAGGGAAGAATGGGTAACACGGTGTTCTCTATAGGCATCCAGAACTCAGCTAAAACCAAGCTCCTATTATGGAGGATAAAAAGGAAAGGGACATCCAGTGATGGTAGGTCTCTGATACAATGTGTTTATGAAACAGGAATCACTGATACATTGTTATTGGCTTCTGCTGGGGAAACCGAGGTTCTGTTTGTTTTCTAGGGATATATAGCTAGAGGAAGTTTAGAACATGAGCCCTCAAACTTTCTCTGTCTCTGTTTGTCTATCTGTTTCTCTCTCTCTCTCTCTCTCTCTTTCTCTCTCTCTCTCTCTCTCTCTCTCTCTCTCTCTCTCTCTCTCTCTCTCTCTCTCTCTCACACACACACACACACACACACACACACACACCTTAACATGACAGACCCCTTTTCATGCGTTCAAGGGTTTCCACAGAGATGATGATCCGCCGTAATGGCGAGCTTTCCACCTGTCCTCTTTGTTCTCAGAAATAATGGCTAAATAATTATGCATAATTGCCTAGGCCATAAGTTTGGCTCGTTTCTGCTAGCTCATAACTCAATGATTTTATTTATTCTATTCTATGAATACCACATGGTTAGTTACCTCTCTTTGGGTTTATGTGACCATCTCCTCCAGCTTTTGGGGTGAATCTCTCCTGACTCTTTAACCAGAATTCCTCTCCCCTGTCCTTCTAATCCTGCCTCAGCTCATTGGTCATTTTTTATTGACAGGTGATGCTTATAAGAGGGCCTCTCTACAGTCAGTTCCTGTCTGATGGAGGCTGTAAACCGCATGGCCCAGCTTGCAGTTGCTGAAGCCAGACATGAGGAGTATTCTAAGTCTAACTGCAGCAATGTGCCCAAGTTAAGTCTTGAAGAACAATGCAGCTTCATCACGCCATTCCTGAGAAGTGTTCAGGGACAGAGACAGAGAGAACACTGGGGTGTTGTGAGCACCGCCTCCTAAAAGTTGGGCCTCTGGTGACTTCACGATTTAAAGGAGAGCAGCTCAAATACACTGAGCAGGGAGAACTGACTGCTGTGTCTGGTTAGCTTAACAGTTTCCAGCGAAAAAGAAGTCTGACAGAGAAGTTGAGGGAGTAAATGTTGAACTGGAGTCAAAATAAAAAAGCTTTCACCAAAATGTCAGGGGAAAGACATGCTGGGAAGAGAGGCCATTAATAAGTGTGCGGTGATGAAGCTGGTGGCAGCTCTTACAGGAGGAGGGTGGGGACTGCTGGTCTACTTCTTTAAAATAAAAATAGCTTGTTCATTTCTTTTTCTACCCTGCTCATTTGTAAGGCTCCGTGAGAAACCATAGAGCAAATAGGCTCTTCTGTACATGAAAACAGGTTCTCCCAATCCGAGCAGCCATCAGCTGTCACGAGTTCTTCAGCTAAAGATGTGGCCTCTGATAGATTGGAAACCTGAAGAAAAGAAGAAGTCTCACACCAATGAACAAGCCAAGCAGGTAGCTCCAGGAAGGCTGGGAGGTTTGATAGGGCAGCAGAAGCTGGCATCTCAGAAAGAAAATCTTTCTGACACTATTGATTTCTGAACCAACATGGGTGCCCTAGGAAGGAAGGGTAACATGGAAGGTAAGCAGGTCCAGGCCGTCAGGCAGATGGGCATGAAAGAACTGGCCAGGCTGGCACGAATGTCAAGGGCCTTGGCCTGAATTAAAGACCTACCCGTCGTGGGATGAAGGTGTTAGTTATCCAAGGTACCTGTTGAATGTGTCACTGTGACCAATGCCCCTGACAGAAACAGAGTGGGGCAGGAAATGTTGATTTGGGCTCCTGACTCCAGGGGGTCCAGGTGCTTGTGGCTCTGTCTGTGGGGGCAGGGATAGAAAATGGACCCCTCCCCTTCCCTCTCTCCTTCCCTCTCTTCTTTTCTTCAGTCCTCTTCAATGTAGTAGGTTTTGCTACAGATTTTCATGCAAACTTTGTGTTGATCTTCCTTCCCCAGCCCCTGCCCCTGTCTTCCCTCTCACCTGTTGCATCTGGCCCTTACCCCCCTCCCTGGTTCCCTGTTTTGTATCAGGTCATGTGTGTTCATTCTAGAACCCTCAGTTTTTTCCCCTTCTCCCACTCCCTCTAAGATAAGTTTTCTGCTTGAATGGTCTCTTTCTAGCTTCATAACCTATGCCCACACCCATATATTTAATGCATGGAAAGTCATCTCAATAGCCAGAGGTCAGGGAGGATGGTAACAAAACAATGTCTTCTAGATGTGACAGGAGCATTGTACCTGTGAACTCACAGCAGCTGTGGCTGTCTGCACAAGATCAAGCCAATCAAGCCTAGCACAGATGAGGGCAGGACACACACACAGACACACACACACACACAGAGACACACACAAACACACACATACAAACACACACATACGAACACACACACAAACACACACACACACAAACACACACACAAACACACACACACACACACACACACACACACACACACAACCTCCTACCCCTATCTGAAGAACTGTTTATACTGGATGACTCTGCTAAACTAGGGGAAAATCCTTTTTTAAAAAAATAGATGTTGCCATGGTAGGTTGACTATAATCCAGTGGATGCCCCCATACCCATACACATGAATAGCACAAGTTAGACTACAGGTTCCTTTTTTTTTTTTTTTAAAGGGACATAAAATTGTGTGAGCCCCAACCCCCTCATGCTGTGGGCATGGGTGAGCCTACATGCCATGGACATAAATTGAGAGAAGAATATGGGAGGAGTTGGAGGTGGAAACTGGAAGGCAGCGAATAAAACCAAAGTATGTTTTACACACATATGAAATGCTCAAAAGAATAAGTAAAAAATATTGTTTCTTCAAAAATGTTCAAATCTAGGGGCCACATACAAGAAAGAACATGTGGATTTATCTTTCTGAGTAAACATTACTTTTCTTAATATAACAATTTGTAGGTCTATTGCTGTTCTTGCAAGTGCTGTGTTTTTCTTTACGGCTGCATAAAATCCCATTGTGCACATGTGTATTTTCTTTATCCGTTCATCTGCGCATAGCCATCCGGGCTGACTCCACTTCCTGGTGCTTGTGAACCGTGTGGCAGGGCACATGATTGTGCAACTGCCTCCGCAGTCACACTTAGGATCGTTTAGGTGTAAATCATGTAGTGCAGCAGCTGAATCATGGGTATTTGTTTTGAATTTCTTGAGAAAACTTCAGATTGATTTCCAGTGTCTGGTGGAGGCTTTTCACATCATGGCTGCAGCGAGAACAGGCATAGCCAGCCTTCCAAAGTCAGCTCCTAATGCCAACATCCAACAGCCAGGAGCCATCTCCTAATGGCTCCAAAGCCTTCAATAGCACCACGATCCAGAGAACAGGTAATCAAAATGCAAGCCTTGGGGGGAAGATTCCACTGAGGCTACAACATGTGTTCCTTGATAGGCTCATCCATGCACATAGCATGGTAGGCTCACCCATGCACATGGTAGGCTCACCCATGCACATGGCAGGGTAGGCTCACCCATGTACATGCTGGTAGGCTCACACATGCACATGGCATGGGGGCGGGACTCACCCATGTCCGTGGTGTGGTGGGGGAGAGCAGCACAACTACATTCCCTGGATTACAGGCCTCCAAAGTCATAGTATTTGAGCACAGGTGGTCTGATATGGAACACTGAAGAGGAAAGTGAGGGGAGGACAAAAATAGGAGGGATGTTTCGAGGAGAGAGCTTTAGACACTTGAGGAAGCTGCACAAGGGTGGTGGGTGGCAAGTACCAATAGGCTAGGCAGGAGTGGATCTGCTGTTTCCCCTACAAGCCTTACCAGGACCAGAGCTGTTCTACCCAAGTGATCTTGGTTTTGATCTTAACCTAGGCTCATGTGTGAGTTCCTCCTTCAGAATGCGTCTGGAAAGAGGATACCTCATTTCCTTTTCATTACTGAAACAACGAAACAGTGGTGTGATCATGAAGTTCTAGTTCTTAAACTCCTTGGAGATTCTGGAAACAAAAACAACTATGATCTTAATTCTCGAAAAAAATGCAAAAAGGGAAGGAAGAGAAAGGAGAGACACAGACAGACAGACACACACTCAGAGAGAAAGAGATAGATAGACAGAGAGCAAATATTCTGCATTTTCTCTGTTTTCTTTTTTCTTTTCTTTTCTTTTTTTTATGGATCCCATTGGAGCCCAACTATGAATCTGGCAAAAACTCATGGTCTCCTGAGTTGCAACTCTCTGATTGATGATTTAATAACCTCAACACGAAGATTTCAATTTTGTGCATTTCTTCCAAGCCTCCTTTGGTATGCACATACAATTGTTATGGTGCAATTATAATCTACATACAATTTATGTGCTCTACTTTGTAAAACCCAGCATTATCTTGTAAACATTTTTCTATGTTGCCATATAGTCTTCACAATTATAAATTTCAGTGAATGTACAAAATTATGTTGAATTGTTGCAGTATAATTTTCTTAACTGTTCTTCAATGATTAGGTGTTTAAATGGCTTCTAATTTTGGATTGGGGTAGATAATGCTTAATGGCATATCTTTATGCATTTGTTTCCTTTCTGAAAAATTCCCTGGAGTGGTTCTACTGAATCAAGAGGGGAAATATATATATATATATATATATATATATATATATATATTCTCCCACATACATGTATATGAGCTATATGTATATGATATATATGTGTATGGGTATAAGTATGACCTCCTAAAACATGATATTGTAATTGCTTTCCAAAGGGGTTACATGTCCTGATTTATGGCACTTTTATTCATAATTGTTTTTTATTTTGTTTTTCTAGACAGTCTCACACATCCCAGGTAGGTCTAGAACTATCTTAGTAACTGAGGATGATCTTGGATTCCTGTTTTTGCTACCTCCACTTCCTGAGCGCTGGGATTATAGACATGTGACACCACAGCATGCTTCTACAGCATTGAGGATTGAACCCAGGAGTTCAGGCATGCGAGGTAAGCACTTTACTAACTGAACTACATTTTGAGCTTATGAAAAATAGCTTTTTTCTTATTGAGTCCTTTGAGACCAGCACCAGCAAAGTTACTATGAGTCTCGTAGCAAGACCTGTGATACAGTTCTTAGTCATGGCAAGTCTTCATAGTGCGTCATCCTCTAAACCCCTCACGCTGTAGTTACACTGCCCATAGAAAGATACTGTAAGCACATGTGTGACTTTCAATATACCAGTAATTTCTTTTTTCAAAAGCAAAAGGAAACAGGTGAGCTTCCTGATTTCAAAATCTATTACAAAGCATCCATTATTAAAACACAGTGATACTGGCATAGAGGCAGCCATTTAAACCAATGAAACAGATAGAGGCTCAGGAGCAAACTATTTGGGTATATCTAACCACTCTACCACAAAGGAGCCAGGAACACATAAAGGCAGTGTCTTTAACAAATGGGGCTGGGGAAACTGGATATCCACTTCAATAGAAGGAAATTGGATCCTTATATTACACACACACACACACACACACACACACACACACACACAATCAGCTCCAAGTGGATTAAGGCTCAAAGAAACGGAAACACCTCAAAGAAATGTAGGTGGGAAGCTTTTTAAAGCTTAACAGTGATTTCTTCAATGCAGCGCCCAAACACAAACCATAAAAGGAAATTTTTACAAATGGTACCACATCGTACTAAAAAGCTTTCTTCAGCAAAAGAGATCATTGATGAACTAAAAATGTATCCTGCAGACTAGGCAAAATTGTTTTCAAACCACACATTCAATATGGTAGGCCACATGTAAGGCACGATACCTATGAATCAATAGTGACTAGGAAAACAACCCAATTTAAAAATGGGCAGAATTGAATAGGCATTTCTCCAAAGAAGACTTACAAATGGCCAGTAGGCATATGAAAAGATGCTCCATATCACTTTCCATCAGGAAAATGCCAATCAAAGCCGCCATGACACATCACATCCTAAGGCTCAGCAGCATGGCTAGTATCAAAATGAAGATGGTGAAAGATACCAAGTACATTGAAGGATACGGAGAGGTCATATACCACTGGATCATGAGTCTAAAATGGTACCACTGATATGGAAAACAGTGTGGAGATATCTCAAAAAATGTTAAGTCAGAATCTGGCCATGTAGCTCAGTTAGTACAGTGCTTGCCTAGCTAGCATGCATGAAGCCCTGGGTACCACATAAACCAAGGGTAGCAGTTTGTGCCTATAGTCTAAGCACTATGGGATAATGGCAGGAAGATTGCAAGTCCAAAGTCATATTCAGCTACATAGGGGGTTTGAGGCCAGCCTTGGATATATGGGATCTTGTCAAAATAAAACAGCATAAAATAAAATAAAATAAAATAAAATAAAATAAAATAAAATAAAATAAAATATGTCATATTATCCAATAGACTCTCTTTGTGTTACACACACACACACACACACACACACACACACATTCAATAGAATTGAATTAAATCTTGGAGAGATTTCTGCATGCCCATGTTTATTGCAGCACTAGATACAAGAACTAAGAATTGGAAACAGCCCGAGCCAAGCCACAGAACAGATGAGAGAAAAGTGGCAGAGCCCTCCAACAGCCTGAGTCAACCCTTACAAAAGGAGGAAATCTGGCCGTCTTTAGGGCATCACTGAACTTGGAGGACATCATGCTACAGGAGATAATCGAAATCTCAGAGTGACAAAGACTACATGAGTTCAAGTTATCAGGTGCAAAGAATAAACTGGAAGCCATCAAGGGGTCAGGGGTGGGGGGGACTGAGAGCTGTTCAGACAGAATTTCAGTTATGTCAGAAGTCCTAACCCAGGCCTGATGGCTCAGGTTTGTAGCCTCCAGAGGCTGAGGCAGGAAGATCAAAATTTCAAGGCCAGTCTGGACAGTTTAGTGAGACCCCATCTTAAAAGAAAAGGCGGGCTGGGGATACTTCAGTGCTAGAACTCTTGCCTAGAACATTCAACAGCGTGAGTCACATTCCTAGCATCCAGAGGGGACAGAGCTGGAGCGCTCTGCCACGCAGCATGACATCTGTAGACAATACTGTAGTCTATAATTAACATTTTTTTTAAAGACTAGATTTAAAAAAAAAAAACTTTAAGTGAGTTTAAAACACATATATTTAGCAGGTTGGTTTTAAGTTTTGGTAACTCTCATGGTTTTTAGCACAAACCAGAAAGGGTGCATGGGGAAAGGTTTAAAGGTCATGAGCATGTCTCTTATTGTGATGATGGAGGTTTCCATATGCTCAAATTCATCAAATAGTATGCAAGTTAGGGGGTCAGGGAGATGTCTTGGCAGATGGGTCACTTGCCAAGCAAGTAGGAAGAACTGAGTCTGGATTCCTAGCATGCAAGTAAGTGCTAGGCACGTGTAGGCAGCACATCTGATACCCTGCACTTAGCAGTGTTTCGAAGCAGAGACAACAGATGCAATCTGAGTACTTACACCAGCCAAGTCAGTTAACTCTGGGTTCATGGAAAGACCTTGCCTCGATGTATAAAGCAGAAACCACTGAGGATGCCTATGGTGAGCCTCTGGTCTCCACGTGCACACACACTCACGTGCGGCCGCACCCACAAATGCTCCTGCCAAACTGCAAACAGAGATACAAACATGTGCATGAGCAACACACACATACACAAATAAAGTGATCCGAGGGGCTGGAGAGATGGCCCAGCAGTTAAGAGCACTGACTGCTCTTTCCGGGGACCCTGGTTTGAATCCCAGCAGCCACGTGGAGGCTCACAGGCATCCGTAACTCCATTTCTGAGGTATCTGACACCCTCTTCTGGCCTTTTTTTTTTTTAAAATAAAAATTATAAAAGTTATTTGATATGAAATGACAATCAATTTAACAGTCCTATGTAGATGTTCGTCTACAGCAATAGTGAAAATACATTTTTCTCAATATAAATTTTAAATAACTCCAAACATATTAACTGTATACTTCAAAATAATACATCACTACTGGTATTTTCCTAAATGAACATAAATATATAAAGTCTTTTTGTTTGTTTTGTATTTATTAAAGTTTAAAATCTTGGCTCTTACTGTGGTACAAGCCTAAAATAAGAACAATTTTTAAACATTGGATTTCATTGTAATAAGGCTATACTTCAATGACCCTCACATCATCAAAGGATTTTACCTCCATCGTAACTAAGCTGAGAGTTGACAGTTCTGCTGCACCAAGAAATGAATTGTAGGCTCAATTTTTGGATACGGACTTCCTGCTATGGTAAAAGCTATTTGACTTGAGTGAGTGACTTTTTTCTCAGCCCACTGAGAACAGGTTACATTCATTTAAGAAATGGTGTAAGTATTAAGATGGTCTATCCATAAAGTCATTCACCAATTGATTGAATGAACAATGGTTCTGCTTGGAGGGTGGCACAGACATTGGGTGAGGGTCAGAATTTGGTTCATTAGCTGTGATAATTTGGAAAAGCATTCATCTTAAAGAAAGAGTAACTTATAAAATCCTCTTCTTCAAACTTGATACAAGAGTTACAAACGTCAGGCGAAGCATTCAGTTTCACTCTTTGTTTTTCTCTTACAAGCAACCTCCCTAGTTAATGATCTATGTTTCTTTTGGGTATATAAATACTTTTGAAATACATAAGCTGTTCTGAAAACCATAGTATAGTGTAAAGACATGAAATAAACAATACTAATAGAGAGGCTGAGATAGGAGAACCAATATTTCAAGACCATTATGTTGTACACAGCAAGACACTGTCACAAACAAGCTGAAAGTGTATATAGATTGTACAATGTTAGACCTATTTCTCCAATTACCAAATTAGAGAGACCATTAGATGACAATCAATAAATTTCTAATTCCTCATATTATTGGATTTCAATCGATTAGGATATGTTGGTAATATTGATTTTCATATTAATATATTAAGAAAGAGTAATTGTCACTTCTTGTTGTTTTTGTTGTAAGAGGTGGAATTAGGTTTGTGTGGATTTGTTGAAAGATTACCTTCTTGCTTCTTCTGGGGTGTAGTTTTGCTCCTTATGTTGATGTTTTCCATCTATTATCCTTTGTAGGGCTGGATTTGTGGAAAGATATTGTGTAAATTTTGTTTTGTCATGGAATATCTTGTTTTCTCCATCTATGGTAACTGAGAGTTTTCCTGGATATAGTAGCCTGGGCTGGCATTTGTGTTCTTGTACGGTCTGTATGACATCTGCCCAGGATCTTCTAGCTTTCATAGTCTCTGGTGAAAAGTCTGGTGTAATTCTGATAGCCCTGCCTTTAAAAGCCTTACTGCTTTTAAAATTATTTCTTTGTTTAGTGCATTTGGTGTTTTGATTATTATATGTCAGGAGGAATTTCTTTTCTGGTCCAGTCTATTTGGGGTTCTGTAGGCTTCTTGTATGTTCATGGGCATCTCTTTCTTTAGGTTAGGGAAGTTTTCTTCTATAATTTTGTTGAAGATATTTACTGGCCCATTACATTGGGAATCTTCACTCTCTTCTATACCTACTATCCTTAGGTTTGGTCTTCTCATTGAGTCCTGGATTTCCTGGATGTTTTGGGTTAGGAGCTTTTTGCTTTTTGCATTTTCTTTGACTGTTGTGTCAATGTTTTCTATGGTGTCTTCTGCCCCTGAGATTCTCACTTCTATCTCTTGTATTCTGTTGGTGATGTTTGCATCTATGATTCCTGATTTCTTTCCTAGGTTTTGTATGGCCAGGGTTGTCTCTCTTTCTGTTTTCTTTATCGTTTCTATTTCCATTTTTAGATTCTGGATGGTTTTGCTCATTTCCTTCACCTATTTGATTGTGTTTTCCTGAAGATCTTTAAGGGATTTTTGTGTTTCCTCTTGAAGGGCTTCTAGATGTTTACCTGTGTTCTCTTGTATTTCTTTGAGGGTGCTATTTATCTCTTTCTTTTTTTTTTTTTGTTTTGTTTTTCAAGACAGGGTTTCTCTGTGTAACCCTGGCTGTCCTGGAACTCACTCTGTAGACCAGGCTGGCCTCGAACTCAGAAATCTGCCTGTCTCTGCCTCCCAAGTGCTGGGATTAAAGGCGTGCCCACCACTGCCCGGCTTTATTTATGTCTTTCTTAAAGTCCTGTATCATCACCATAAGAAGTGATTTTATATCTGAATCTTGATTTTCCAGTGTAATGGTGTGTCCAGGACTTGCTATGGTGGGAGAATTAGGTTCTGATGATGCCAAGTGACCTTGGTTTGTGTTGTTTATTTTCTTACGCTTGCCCCCTGCCATCTGGATATCTCTAGTGCTACTTGCCCTTGCTAAATCTGACTGGAGCCTGTCCTTCCTGTGATCCTGGTTGTGTCAGAACTCCTCAGAGTCAAACTGTATCTGTGATCCTGTGATTCTGGGATCCTATGATCCTGGACTTGTTAGGCCACCTGGGAGTGGAGCTTCCTCTGGGTGTTGTGAGACTGGCTGTGGAGCTTGCGCCCAAGGTCTACTCTGGACACCAGCGCAGACAGACCGGAAGGAACCCAAGTCACTGGGCTGGTGGAGTTCCTGTGTACCTGGTCCTGCTGGTCCCAGTTACTCCCAGTGTTGGGACAGATATTAGTTCCTCCTCACCTCTGATCCTGGGTGTGTCATAGCACCTGGGAGTGGAGCTTCCTCTGGGTGTTGTGGGACTCCTCTTCTGGCCTTTGTGGGCTACAGTTACATACATGGTGCAGAGACGTACATGTAGACATAACTGCCATATACATAAAAGGAATAACTTAATTAATAAAAAGTTATTTCAAATAAGCTAACTATAGTTTTAAGTTATTATATAGAATGTACCACATAATTATGTAAAGATCATAAAATATATAGATTTTTTTACATATCCTTTTGTAATGACACCTTTGAAATCTGGTATATATTTTACATTTACAGTGCATCCCAGTTCCGGAGAGCTGTGATTGATTTTTAGCATAGGGGACAGTGGTTCAGATAAAGGTACGTGGTATGTGCCACAGGCTGGCCTTAAACTCATTCAAGGCTGCCTAGAAACGGACCTCCTTCTCCCTCCAGCTCTCAGCTGCTGGGATTATAGACAGTGTCACCAGGCCCATGACAAAGCTATATTTCAGATGTTCAATAGAATGTAGTCATGGTCAAGGTATCAGAGACCACGATACTACACCTCACCCGGAGGCATTAGAGATGTTCCACATCATGAAACTGTCTTCCTGTTGCTGCATGGAGCTTCTAGGAAATGAAAATCACACTCTTTATCCAAATAGGGCATTGGAGGAAAAACTCTGGTGTGTCCTGGGTAGGATGGATAAAGCTTTATGCTAAGCACAATGATGGGGACATCCAGGTGCCCCTTGCTTTTAGAGTACATTTGAGCATCTCTCTGTCTAGTTTGCTCTCTGTTGGTGAACATCTACATTTAGAGTGACTATAGAGCAGACATAATCGACATACATCATTTCTGGGGTGAGCCTGGCAACCAGTGTTTCTGAAGCAGATTTTTAGCTAGAGGTTTAATTCGATAAGAAAAAGAGCCTGTTATTGTTGGAAGAGTTTGAAGCCTAGACAGCGGGCAACTCACCCAGGCTCAGTTGATCAGAAGTCAAGGAACTCACCAGACTTCTTCCCACACAACCATGGGCCACCTTTCCAACTCATTTCGCGTCACAAACATTACTGTTGTGTGTGTGGCAGCCGTCGCTGTGTTGTAAGAGCAGTAACGATAGCTTTCTGAGAAAATAAAATACTGTACCTAGCTTGGCACATTGGAGAAGGAAGGATGGCTCTCTGCCTCTAATCTGTCCTCACTGCTGGCCGAGTATGATCTCTCCTGCCAACTGTCGGAAACCCGTCATGTGATAAGATGACACTCAGAGCCCATCACTAAAGGATATATAGTCCCGGGACCTTTTCTTGTCACCACAGCAGAAATATGTGCAGCTACATGTGGACAGGAAGGGCTGAGGCAAACGCCTCCGACAAGTGTTAGCGGCTGATCGATGTCGCCCACTTCAACCATGGCCACGTGTTAACACGCTCTTCAGACCCCAGCGTGGCAATGAGACAACCACAGTAGAACTGCGGCATGCCTGTAAACATCCTGATGACAGGAGCCAGCAGCTGGGCAGAGACCCAGTCAGTCTAGGCAAAATGCTTTTGATCCAAGTGTGGGCCGAGCGGATGCACGGATGCACAGGAGCAGCAGCTGCCGCACAGCTGGACTTGGAAGGCATGTGAGAGCCGACTTGCAAATGATGCTTGAAAAATTCATCTGACTAAGCTTGGATGTGAAAGCAGTCACATGGGCTCCAATCAGCTCACATGCCTAAGCCAAGAGGGGCTGGGGGCAGGAATGTAGCCGAGCTAATAAGAGGCGGTAGGCTCGCTTCGGGCTGGACGTGGCTGGCTTTTGAGGAATGGCAGGGAGGGTACTATATTTAGAAATGACCCTAAATTTAGAATGATGGACTGACTTGAGAAGAACCAGCTTGGCTGAGAGATGCTTATATGTATTCTAAAAGCAAGGAGCATTTGTGAGTCCTCTATCACCATGTTTAACAGGAGAGTCTATTCTGAACCCTTCTATTACGCTAGCATGTTGAAACTTACATTGTACTTGGTGAGTGAGTGAAGCTTGGAGAAATTAAGTGGACATCAAGATGTGTGTGTGTGTATACATGGGCTATCTGAAATACGCAAACACTTATTCGTGTGTGCTTATAACATGTAATAATATATTAATTATAATACTATGCATATATACCTGCATATATAACACAATCATTCATTCAATAAATATTCATTGGGAAGTAATTATGTCCTACATAGTATATATGATCTCTATTGCAGCAGTGAAGATACCAGGATAATGCAAACATTGGTCCAGATCTCCTGGAGCTCAGAGTCCAGTTTGGAAGAAAATGCAAGCAATCACAGCACGGATAGGATAGAGGGGTGGGGTCTGGAGTAGGTGCTGTAGAGGAGAGGTAAATGGGCTGTGAGAGGGTCTGACACTGGGGTCTGGCCCTGCCTAGGCTATTAGAACAGTCTTCCCCCGGAGGAAGGCTGGGAACACTGAGTTACCTAGAAGTGATGTTTACTAAGACATGACTCTAGAAGTTAAAACTACCATTATTGAGGATGCTGATGTTGATGATGCTTTCATTAGGCATGAAGGAGTCAGGATGTCCTTCAAAACTTTCCAGTTTACAGCAGGGCATGGTGGTGCTTACCCGTAAGCCCAGTACGCAAGAGGTCGAGAAAGGAGATTTGACACCAGTTTGAGGCCAAACCTGGTCTATGTAACAAGTTCCACAAAAGCTAAAACTACATAGAGAGAGCCTGTCTCAAACAGATGGGGGGTGGGGATGGCCAGTTACACACACGGGGGCGGGGGGGGGGGAGGAGAGAGAGATCTCAACCTGAGTTAGAAGGTAAGAAACTAAAAGGCACATTTTTTAAAAAAGGACTGGTGACAGCTGGGTAATAGATCACATGTCTAACACGTGCAAGTTCTTGAGTTCAACTCCCAGCACTAAAAACTAACAAACCAACCAACCACAGGATGAATGAAGCCACTCAGTCAAAGTGACAGCAGTGCACAGACTTGCTCTTGTCAGTTGCTTTCCGACCTGGAAAGCGGCAGAAAATTGTTGTACAGTGGCAGTGTGAAATTGTGACTTCTAGTGCTCCTCGATCTTTGTTGTCTCCTTCCTCTCTTCTCTCCTTCCTATCTTCCCTACCCACCTCTTTTCTGCTTCCTCGGCCCACTTTATCTCTAACCGGCTTATCACCACCACATCTTCTAGTCTTGATCATGTTAAATGATGCCCAATTAACCTCTGTATTTCAAATTTTCAAATATGTATATGACACTAGATTGCTGGATTACCGAAGAAAGCCCCTAATTATATTCTTCCTGCACCCCCCCCCCCAAATCCCCACAGTCTCTAAATTAAAATTTAGAATGAGCGATGCTGTCAGCCACACCAGCACTTCAGATGGCCACAGAATGAGAGGAGACTCATAGCCCCACTGTGTGTTTATATAAATTAGTCTTGAGGATCAACGCAGCATCACAAGCTATTTTTCTAAGAACGGGATTCCTGGCTGTAGTTGTTCTTAAGAGGCTGGTTGTCTCTGGTTGCTCAAATGCAGCCTTTCCCAGGCAGCCAGGACATCAACAACTTGGCAGAAAAAGAGGGAGGGGGGAAAAGAAGAAGAAAAGAAAAAACCAGTGAAGCCAAGGGAAGTTTCTACACAGCAGTTGCCTTGGATCCCATCTGGAGCTTAAGCGGCTCTTGTGTCTGCAGCGCTGTGTTGCTTCAGGAAATGTGTGCTCCCTTTGCAGCCAAGGCGCCCACTCCATCAAGGCTGCGATAAGATGCCCTGGAGGACTAGCGAGGACTCGGGTGCAAGCGGTCACATGGCATCATGGGAACCAGCCCGGATTCTCCAGCGTTCTGTTGACTGCTCTCCGCTTGCCAACAGTGGGACGCTTGTTCTCGTTGTTAAATAATTAAATAGGCAGTTTGTATTTATTTAACGTAGAAATGTAGCCAATTCCTGCTAACAGCTACCAAAACAGTGGCATTTCCTAGCACGAAATGGTTCAGAGCCCCAGAGCAGGCGAAAGGGCAGAACCCTACCCCCAACCAACCCGAACACCTTTTTTCCATAGTCACTTCAAACAATAAATCGGTTTATAGTATGTAATTCCAAAAACGACAGCCCAGTTTTGCTGGATAAGAGCCCAGTCTTGTGGGTACTTCCCACTTATCAGCTCTGAACTCCCCTGAAACCGTGCGAGGCCTGTCTGTGAGGAAAAGGTCTATTTCCCTCATCTGTGCTCACTTAAGGAAAGTGCACTTGGGCCTCATAATTAGAAAAAAAAAAACAACTATGTTTTTAATGACAACTCGGAGTAGGAGTTTAGGTGGTTGCCGTGGTACATACTTGTAATTATAGCGTTTGGGAGGCTGAGGCAGGAGGATTGGGAAGTCAGAGTAGGACTGTTCCCTAAAACTCATGCTAGAATGGGTTGGGGATTAAGAGAGGTAAGCTGTGGGGAGAGAATCATGGGAGATGTGAGAGAAAAATACTTAAATGTCTAGGTGGAGAAAAATCTGTGGAGCTTTAGATAACCCAGAATAAAGTAAAAAAACAAAAACAAACAAAAACAAACTTCATTCAGTATGGCCTAGATAGCTTTTAATGCAGCCCAACAAAAACCCGTAAACTAATTTGCAACAGGCTGTGGCCAAGAGACATTGAGAATGAGCAGAAATATCTTTTGGCTGTGAATAACTGAGGTAACCTGCCAGGGAGATGTCCCCAGAACCTGAGAAGATAGGCCACCTTTGGTGCTACTCAGACCCACCTAGCGGTGCTTCACAAATCTGCCAGGGTTTCCAATTCTCTGTCCCAGACACCCTCACAGAGAACTTCTGCTTCTGTGGCTGGGCTAACAGACACGAGACAGCAGGAAAGTCACTCAGTTGTGTGATTTTGGAGGATGAATTTTGTAGATGGTAGAAGCGTGCTTGCTTCAGGACCCAGAAGTTGTACATACCTGCATGGTCCCCTGGGGTGTTCAACAGGGGACGCTAAAGGAACAGAGCAGACAAAGACAGTGCCCTCTCAGCCAGTGGAGGGTTCTGGGAGATATTTTGGGCCACCCACATCTTACTAAGACTTTTACCTTGTCACAACGTGTTAAAAGCAGAGAGCTCTTGTCTCCTGGCGGTCAGAATGGGTGAAGATTCTAAGAGCAGTGTCCCTGTGACTCCAGCTTAAGAGGAAGGCATCTGCCCGGCCCTACGTCACTCATGAACCACACACATCTTGAGATTGGTGGGTAGCATAAGTAGATAGCTTAGTACTCCAGCATTGTAGACTCCAAAGGCCTATCCCAGGGAGGAAATGACCAGAGGTAGGAGGCAAGAGTGAAGAACAATAGTCTGTCATTCTCTTCATTTCTCTTTGGCCTTCTAAGCCATCTCTCTTCCATGCCTTTTGCCTTTTGCATGATTCTGCAAATGGTAGACACCACGAAGACCTCTCTGATTTCAAAACCAAAACTCAGCAATGGTTGAGATAACAGAACTCCATATGTCCCATCCACTTTGGCAGCACATGACCATCTTCCATGCTGCTGGATCTATCTCCAGATGTATGCTACCACCTTCAGCTAAGCCATCCCCACAAGTAAGGAATCAACATTTGAAGGCAGTATAACATTTACCACTGCAACGTGAGGTCTGTCTCCCTATTATCCACAGATGCTGAAAAGGGTCTGGACTCAGTTTCTTTGCCTACGAAATGGATCAGTCTCACTTCTTATTGCCTATCTAAATATTGAAAAAGATAATGGGCATATAAATGATATCTTCACTGTTTACTGTGTCCTATTTATCAACCTTGAGATGCTGTAGAATTCCTTTCCACCTCTCCTAAAGGTCAGGAGCTGAGGGCCCAACCTCAGAAGCAGGATTTGTGAGCCTTGCTAAGTGGCTACTCCAGTCTTCACTCTCTCAGATCTCAAAGAAGGAAGTTTCTCTGTATGGTCCTTAGATGGCGAGTTTGTGTTTGTTTTGTGTTGTTTGTTTGTTTGTTTGTTTCTTGCTTAGTGGTGTACTTTGTTTCGTTCTTATATCAATAGTAAGACACAGGCCAAAGTCATCCGGGAATCTGGGAAGAGAGAACTTCAGTTGAGACGTGCCTTCATCAGACTGGCCTGTAGGCAAGTCTGTAGGGTATTATTTTCCTGATTCGTGATTGATGTGGGAAGACCCAGCTCATTGTGAGGGGTGTCACCCCTGGACATGTAATCCTGAATGATGTAAGAAAGCAAACTGAGCAAGCCAGGAGGGGCTAACCAGCAGGCATCATCCCTCCAGTCCCTGCCCTGCTTGAGTTCCGGCCTGTGGTGCGCTGTGATCAGAATACATAAGTCAAATAAACCCTTTCCTTCCCCAGTTGCTTTGGTCATGGTCTATATCATAGTAATAGAAACTAAACTTAGACAGTCCTCTAGGTTTCCCCTACGTTAACTGCTGCCTCATATCTGCCGGCTCAGCCACAGGAGCAGAGGTTCTCTGAGAAGATGTCTGGGAAGCTGAGCTGGAAACCCGGGCAGGTTTCTAAAGCACCAGGAGGTCGATCTGGGTAGCGCAGAAATGTAGCATATCTTCTCAGGCTCGGGGATGTCTCCCTTGCAGGCTACCTCAGCGACTCATAGCCATGAGACATTTCTGATGGTTATCACAGTGTCTTTTGGCCATAGCCTGAAGTCACCATTGAGAAATCTTTTCCTGCCAGTCCCCTAGACTGGAAATCCAGTGACCTTTGCCTAAGGATTCCATCCCCTCTGTCTGTATCCTGTGTCTTCTCTTCTCCACTTCCAGCTCCACCTTCCAGAGCCTGCCTCACTCCCTTCCGACACCCCTGTTCTCCTCTATCACTCTCTCCCCATCACCCCTTATTTCTCCCGTCTCCGGGACTCAGCTAGTAGCAGACTCTGCTTCCCATACTTCCAAGCTCCCTCAGGACCAACACAGCTGCTCTTAGCCCCCTTGCTAACCTCCTCCTCTTCCTCCTCTTCCACCCACGGGGAAATGACTGGGTACAACCAACAAGGTGCCAGTGACCCACAGCACACACCCATAACAGACTGACCACTCTCCAGTGTAACACTCAGAAGCTCAGAGACCCCAGACATTCTGTCCTAATTAGGATGTGATGTTCTGTCCCCATGGAGAGAGCCTCTGTCAACTGTATTCCATGGCATTCACAATCTAGAGTGGGAAAAGAAGCCAGGAAAGAAGGGATTGCACCGCTTAGATAAAAGGAGCCAAGCCCACAGTGAGTGCCTCTAAATGTTGGGTGAGAACTAAAAGCTCAATGAGTTAGAGAAGTGTTTTGTGGGAGAGTGGTAGCGAACAGAGGGTATGGAGCAATGTGAGGGACAAATGAGTTAGGGACAGAACGGGGAGGTTCAAAAAAGCGTTCTGGGAGCTGAGGGGGCAGCTTCGTCATAAAGCACTTGTCTCACAGATATGCAGGCCTGAATTCCATGCTCAGAACCTACACAAAAGTCTGGGTACTCTCTCCATTTCTAGCAGTGGCAGAGTGGGAGGTAGGGACAGATGCCTGGAAGCTTGGTCACTATCTGGTCTAGACATCGTGGTGAAGTTCCAGGCCAAAGAGAGATCCTGACTCAAACAGAAGGTGGAAGGCATCTGGGCAAGGGTTTTGAAGGACTTCAGAGGACATCCACACTTATCTGCACACACGCCATGCACACACCCACCACACACATACACAAACACATACACAAAGAGAAAATGTTGTTGGGTTCTAAGTTATATTCTCATAATTTTTTAAGACATGCAACTTGAAGGTGAAATTTGTCCTTGTCCACTTTTGTCTGTTGTCTCTTTAAGTCTTTGACTGTAAGTCCCTCCAGAAGCTGAGCCACATGGGTCAAGGAGACAGGGGACATGAAAATCTGGGGATGTGTAGGGACTTCCAAGTTATCATACATAGATTTTTTCTTTTTAGACCATTGAAGTTTAGAAAAGGTGATAAATCTTGGGAATTTCCCCTTAGTTACTCTTGTCAGGCAAAGTTTTGAAGAGGGAAGGGTTCTTAGCTAATTTCTAATTTTATTTATTTTAGCTAAGAGCCTGCAGGCCCGTGAATTTGCTATTGCTACCTCCATCTTCTGCCGAGAAGCGTAAGCTTCCATCAGGGCTTACTTTAAGCCCCTGGGAGATCATCAAAGGAGTAAAACTTCAGAATCATTTGAAGCTAGAGGAAGAACTGCCTGCCTCCACAGTAGCATTTAGAACCCAGTGAACATTGGTTCTTAAAGTAGAACACGTAATTATGTTCAGTGCTGCCACCTGGACAATTTGATAATAAAACAGGCTCATATTGTTAAGACAGCCCAAAGTCACTAGGGAATGCCTACCTCTACAGGACAAAATTCCTCTTTGGAGCAAAAATGATTTATATTTGTCTAACTTCTTTTATCCATGAATTTCAAAGCATTTTAAAGAAGTTGGGCTGAGAGGAAACATGATGTCTCATCAATTAAGCTACATATGTCAATATTCTGTCTGGGGACAGAATTTGATTGTTCCATGAAGTGGTGTTGCTATCTAATTTTATCTACTTGCACTGTTAAAATATTATCATTAACTCATTAGCATCTGTGGGAAAGGGGCCTGTGTGCTGCTGGCACTGTGCTGAGCTCCTCTCTGGATCTAATTCCAAACTTGATCTTACTCTGGTATGATTCTGCGAGAGAAGCTACTTTAAGGTTCAGAGAGGTCAGGCAACTTGTCCATTGTCACACAGCTAACAAGAGTTACAGTGACCCTTGGATACTTGAGGCCCAGTTAGAAGCATCCTGGCCGTCAGTTTCTCCTGAGTATCGTCTGCATGCCCTGTCATATGGCCCTTAGACCATGAAGAGGTTAGGAACCATGTAACTGGAATCTTTGATAACTGCTGGATGTGGATGTGTCAAGGGTTTTATTATTCCTTAACACCTTTATAAAAAAAAAAAAAAAGACAAAAAACCCTCGATAGTGGCTTTTTTAAATCATAGCAAATGATGACAGACCTCAGCTAATTGACCGTTTATCTAGAGGTACAATCATGACACACAGCAGCCCAAAATTCCAGGACCTGAAGACCAGAGGCTGTCATCTTTGTCCTGAGGTTTTTTTTTTCTTCAGTGTGTTCCTAGTGGGTCTTTCTGTTTCTGGAACCTGATGTGGACTGCGGATTTAGAATGACTATCAAAAGCATAAAGCCGAGGCAGTGCCCCTGTCTAAAATCACCGTCTCTTCTCAGCGCTTAGACCGCACCAGCGCATGCCTGCATGCTCTGCGGGCCGCAGCTCACAGATCTGAGGTCTTCCAAAGCCACTCTCACCAGCCTGCTGCAACCTAGCCAGTCACACCCGCGCAGGCCCAGAGGCTCTGCGTCTGGCTCTCACCCTTGACCCGCATGCTCTTCCGGTATTCCTCAGGGCTCAGAGGTTGCCGCTGGTGTTCAGACATTGACGCAAACCTACAGACACGCATGTCCCCCTAACAACCGAGCTTCCGTTCTACAATTTTTATCTGTATTTATAGTTTACTTTCTGCTACTTTTTAATACATATTCATGCGGTGGGGGATGCAGTTCCCGTGGGCAGAGGGCGGGGCAGTGCGTGTGTGTGGAGGCTGGAGGACAACTGTAGCTCTCATCCTGAGGAACTTGCCTGACTCCTTTGAGACTAGTTCTCTCTTTGGGCTGGAACTCACTAGTTATGATAAACTAGCTGGCCCATGAGATCCTCCTGTCTCTGCCTCGCCATTGCTGCTATTACAAGAGCACACCTCTATGCTTGGCATTCCTACTTGAGTTCTGGAGGTCAAACTCAGATCCTCATGCTTGCAAGGCAAGCACGTGACTGCCTGAGCTATCTCTCCAACTCGTCTTTTAGTACTTGTGGAGAGTAATGAATAGATTTTTAACACCCAGTGGTCCTCAACTTTTCTAGTGCTTCCACCCTTTAATACAGTTCCTCACGTTGCAGTGACCTCCCACCCCCAAAACCATTACTATTTCACAACTATAATTTTGCTACTGTTATAAGTGGTGATGTAGATGTTTTTAGGAGACAGAGGTTTGCCAGAGAAGCCACAAGTTGAGAACCGCTGAACTAGACTGTGAGAATTTCCCACACAGGACAATTCCACCATTGTGCCCTTAGTACTTAAGATCCTGACTGATGGGCTCTATCACATGCCAGTGAAAAGCATCCAGTAGGTTGAGAGACTCAGTTTAAGTCTGTATCCACTACATAGCTACTGTACACTATTTAGAAACATATTCAACTCCTATGAATCTGAGTCCCTCGATCTGTTAAATGGGCCTTATGGGACCTAAATAACAAAAAGAATCTATAGTGGAGAAGATACATGATAAGATCAATAAAATGTTTCATGGTCCACGAAAACCTCAGATTACAAATTTTCAAGCTTTCAAAATGCGTTATAACCCTTCTGAGGCAGGGGGCATTTCTAGTCTACTGGGCTCCATTGCCGCAGAGTAAAATTGAGACAGCCTGTGGGCAATTTGCACTGGGTTCCTGTTAGCATCACCAAGTGCCTGCACCTAGAGATAGGCAGGACCATAGATCTGTTACCATGGCAATGCCCCCCCCATTCCCAAGAACCCCTAGGGCTACCCAATTTCACCTGGGCAGTACATGCGTCATCACGCAGATATAAAGGAGAAACCCTCCTCCCTCTGTCTCTTTTGCTCTCCCCTTTTCTCTCTTGCGCGCAACCTTTCCCCACTCTCCCCAATTAAACCTTCTACACGTGGTATTGTCTGGACCTGGTGTGTGGTGTTTACCGCAGGTCGTCTCTTAAACTATCAGTTCCCACTGGGCTTTAGGCCCACGACTCTTAATCTTACCAGGAGCGAATCAGGCCAGGCCTGGCCCCCAAGGCTTCTATTGGGTCCCCCAAGGCTTGTATCCATTCCTATGCTGAGCCAGGGTCCTTTTCCTGAATAAAGTCCTTTTTTCCCCCTTCCTAGCTAACTGCTCCTCCAAAGCACCAGGCTAAAGGGAAAGCCCTAGGGATATAGCGCAGCAACAAGAGCTCAGGTCTTTGGAGGATGCAAGGCCCCCTGGTTATTTTAAAGGAAGAAAATAAAAGCTCCCCCAAGCACCTACCCTGCTTGGCTTTCCTCTGTTCCACTGAGAGGCATGGCTTCCTTGATTGCTGTAGAAGCTTGGAAGAAATGGATGTTTCTGATTCTGCCTAGAACTTTCCCCAGAGGTTTGGGTAAGGGCTGCCTTTGTCTCTCTTTGTCAGGCTTTGCAAAACAGTAATGTCAGTCACTTCCAGGGGAAAAGGTCAGAAATGGAAGCAGGTTACCCAAATGGGAAAAGACCAGTATGGAGGGAGGTCACCTGTGGGTGCCATGTCTAGGAGACATGTTTCCTTTTGACTTCCTTTGAATTGCCTGTGAGCAAGTTGTAGCCTGGCTACTCGCTTCCTTAGAACCTTCTGGAAAGTCTCTAATCGAATCCAAAATGTTGAGGCAGACAAGGTACCTCAAAGCAAAATTTGCTTTTCCAAGGTTGGGGCTCTGAAGTAAATGAGAGAATGCCCAATGGTGTACTGGGAACCCTGAAGGCACAGAAGGAACTTCTTCAAGTTGGTGAAAGAGCTCCAGGGTTTATCTGACACTGGGTAGCCCCTTTCTTTTCTCTAGCAGTAGGAAACCACAGCCTGGAGCCACACTTTGCTTGTGCCATTGCCACAGACTCCAACGTGGCCTCTGCCTCTGCCTGGCCCTTTGCTTACAACATCCCCAGCCCATTCTCTACATTTAGCCACAGGGGCTCAAAGCACCTCTTCCGTACCTTATCGTCCTTATGTGAAGTCCACAGTGTAACTTGGCCAGTCAGGCCGGGTGTGAAGCTGTCCCTGTTCTTACCACTCACCTCTCCCAGCTCCTGCTACCCAGCCACACTTTCCTAACAGGTTCCCAAAGGGGCTGTCCTGTCCTGGGCTCCTGTGGACTTGTGTCCAGCGTGCATCTCAATGACACAGATTCAAAGTGTTTTCTTCAAGTCTTACTGATACAGACAAAATGTACTGAGACTTCTAGGTTCTTGTGTCCCCAAACAAACAAACAAAAATCAAATAAGGCTTTGTGCTAGAAGTGGAAATAACTCAATAAGAAAAAAGGAGACACCCCCCCCCAACACACACACACACACACACACACACACACACACACACTGTGACTTTCATCGCTTTTGTTTTGCAAATCCTTATTGTTCATCCAGCCTTTCTCCCCCTGGCTTCTTTAAAAGGCTAATCTCGGCCTTGTTCTCCATCCTTCCCTCCTGCCTCACTACCCAGTCTAACCTGGTGAACCTGGGATGAGCAGGTGACATCTTGCCTTGAGAAAGCAGACCCTTACAGGGAGGTAAGAAGAAGAGCAAGCAAACGCAGTTCACAGGTGGACAGAAGAAAATGATGAGTTGGCTGGGCTGAGTCAAGAGAAACCTCACAACACGCCAGAGATTAGTGACAGCAATAATTCATTCATGTTCGTTGTCTCTATGCTAAATGCCTTTTCTTCTTTTAGGGTAGAATAACACTATATAGTCTTGACCGACCTGGAACTCATAATATAGATCAGACTATCCTCAAACTTGCAGAATCCATTTTGCCTCCCAAATGCTAGGACTATAGAAATATGCCTCTCATACCCAGCCTTCAAATACTTAGACATAGGGCAGTGGTTCCCAACCTGCAGGTCTCAGTCCTTTGGGATTGACAGTCAGATACCCTGCATATCAGGTATTTACATTACAACTCTTAACAGTAGCAAAATTACAGCTATGAAGTAGCAACAAAATAACTTTACGGTTGCTGGTCACCACCACAGGAGGAATGGTTTTAAACGGTTGCAGGCTCCATTCTAGCTGTCACTCCTACTTACAGAGACTTTCCAGCTTCAGGCAAGTTGTTTAACTTCAGAGGCAGATCCATCTTCCTCCAAGTCGAGATCAAACATATTTCTAAATCAATATTTCTTTTCTCTTCTGTTGTTTTGTGTCGAAGCAGGGTCGCATGTATCCTGTGCAGGCCTTGAACTTGCTAGGGAGCTGAGAATGGCTTTCAGCTCCTGCCTCCACCTCCCAAGTACTGGAATTCCTGGCAGTTGCCTCTATATCCAGTTTTAAAACTCAGTACTTCTTATGCCTTCTTAAAAAGTAAAAACATTATAAATACCTAGAATGGTATCTGATGCTTAGCAAGAATTTATTTTAAAAACTGGCCAATTTTGTGAGTTCTTTGCAATCAAGTGGCTTTGAAAAGTTGGCCACTACTGATATTGTTATTGGCTTACAGAAAAGATAGGTAATTCCACCAAGATCACCTAGCTAGGAAATGCAAGAGCCTAAATTCAAACTTAAAGCCTGTCCTAGTTGAGAACCCAGGCTCTAAGCCAGGATCCGCCTCTTGGGTCTGAATAATGAAAGAAACTTTGTGATGAGCTTTTGAAAGTATTTCTCAAAGTGCAAGTCAGAAAGCAAAGAAAGGGTCATGTTGCCGCAACCTCAGCCGAGAAGACACTTGGAACTGAAATCTGAGAAAAGGTTCATCCTGCCCAGGGAAGAAAGTGCTGAGGCCCACACAGGGCAGGCTGGTCCACACCTGCTGGGAAAGTAGCAGCAACTGACTGTGCCCAGGGCAGGCTGGAAGCAGCCAGTTCATCTCTAGGACTAGGGAGGCTGTTCGACTTCTGTCCCCAAGTCTGGCTTGGGTTGCTGCTGTGGGGATCCCTCCACCTTGAATGAAAGCCAGCTTGCTCCCTACAAGACAGCCTAGAACTCCACCCTGCTCTCCTTGGCCCTGATAGAAGAAAAGAGAGCCAAATCAAAGCAAGAGCAGAACTGGGGACCCATTCTGCAAATTTGAATTGCTCCTAAGGAGCAGTTATGGTGTATCTGTATAAAGGGCGTTAATTATCAGTTAGCCCAATAAAACAAGTTTCAAAGGACCCACAAAGACCTACTTACCAAGTGCGTGATCTGTAGTTACATATTATCTCGTGGGCAACCAATAGTTGTTTAAAAACATTATGTGAAAGTTTATGTGCCTCTAGGACAGATTAGTTTTCTGGATTGTTTCATGTTTTTAAACAGAAATATATGTGTGTATGTGCATATATGTGTATGTTTATATATGCATATATATAATTTTGTGTGTTTGTGCATGCATTATGAGCTTCCAGTTGTTGCAAAACTTACATCAGGTGAAATATATAAAATATGTGAGTTTATTGACATGGTCCATGATATCAAGTGTCCTAGTTTAGGTTTTATTGCTGTTTAGAGACACCATGACCAAGGCAACTCTTATAAAGGAAAACATTTCATTGATGCTGGCTCACAGTTTCAGAGGTTCAGTCCATTATCATCACAGCAGGAAGTATGGCAGCATCCAGGCAGATTGTGCTGGGGAAGGACCTGAGAGTTCTACATCCATCTGAAAGTTCATCCAAAGGCAGCAGAAGGAGACTCCCATCAACAGGCAGTCAGGAGGAAGTTTTCATTCCACACTGGGCAGAGCTTGAGTGTAGGAACCCTCAAAGCTCACCCACCCCCAGTTACATACTTCCTCCACCAAGGCCACACCTACTCCACCAAGGCCACACCTCCTAATAGTGCCACTCCCCGTGCCAAGCATATTCAATCCACCACATTGAGAGTAGCCCCAAATGTTGTACCAAAGACAATGGATTTGTGCCTTGAAACCTGAACTTGAGTCTGTGTTTATAAACGTCTGGTCCTAATTCACTGGTGGTCAGATTTCAGTGTTATCTCACTCATGAAGTCATAATGGGCTGTCTAGAGGAACAGGTTCTGGCTCTTGAGCAGAGTGGGTCCACTGTGAGGAAATCTCATCCACAAATCAATGACTTAGCAAGATAATATTGGAACTGTCATCCAACACCAGATTGATAAGCAAGAAGTACTGGAGTGGGCAGGCCTGCTCCTGTGGAGGTGGGCTAGACATCAGTAGTTTTTGGCTTCCAGAGGATGGAAGTTGCCATTGAAAACTAAGAGCAGTAATAGCGACTACTGAATAGTCACTTACTCCATCCTCTCCCTCATCTGCCTCCACTTCATGGTTAGCTCAAAGGTCAGGAGCTATCTATCCTCCATGTATCGCTGTCTCTCCTTTCTCCAGGAAGGAGGCTGTGCTGCCTCAGATGACAAAACAGATCCTAATGTCATCCACTCTGACCTTCAAGGACATGTCCTCAATGCTAAAAGTTCCTCCAACCAGGCTCACTTTTAAAATTTCACCTCCTCCCAATAGCTCTACTGCCTAGTAGCCATGACTCTAACACATGAATCTTCGGAGGACACTGGTGAAAATCAGGGCTCCATGTGTTTCTGAAGCCTGTGCTCACAGCTTTTTCCTGTGTCATGATCAAATGTGAAGATGTATGATTTATTAGTTTCTGCTTACCCACCAATCATAATAAAAGCTTCACCAAACTTTTATTTGTCTGTTGATATTGTGTACCAGCCCAGTACTAGGATAATCAGGACATAAATGTTGATACTGGTCATTCATTAATAGTAGTAATTGATGAATACGTATTTGTATTAGTCGGAGTTCTCTAGAGCAGTGGCTCTCAACCTTCCTAATGCTACATCCTTTTAATACAGTTCCTCATATTGTGGTGACACCCAACCATAAAATTATTTTGTTACCACTTCATAATTGTAGTTTTGCTACTGTTATGAATCATAATATAAATATCTGATATGCAGAATATCTGATATGGGACCCCTTAAAGGGGCCACAACCCACAGGTTGAGAACCAATGCTCTAGAGGAACAGATCTGATAGAATGAATATAATTTATTAGAGTGGCTTACAAGCTGTGGTCCAGCTTGTCCAACAATGGCTGTCTGCCAACGGAAGATCTCAGAATCTAATGTTCAGTCCTTGAGGCTGGAGTCTCATCTGGTCTTCAGTATATGCCAGAATCCCAAAGAAGTAGTCTCTAATGCTAGTGAAGAAATGGACTTGCCAGTGAGAGTAGGGAAAATGAGCAAAGAGAACAAACTTCCTTTTTCCATGTTCTTTATATAGTTTACCATTAGAGGGTGTGGCCCAGATTAAAGATGGATCTTCACACCTGTAGAGGAATTTTAACCCAGCAACATGGCTGTTCTTGCAAGGGATCACATCCAAAGACCTTCTAGGTCTATGTGATTCAGCTGGAATGCAGACACACTCTGGATTACAATATGATCTGGCTGGATATAGACATACTCTTTGTATACCCGTTAATCCATAATAACGAAGTTAAAATAAGTTTATAGAAGCAGCCATGTTTGGAAGTGATGTCTAATTGAAGGGCAGACAAATTGGGGAATCAGAGAAAGATTTGACCGAATGAGTCAGAGATAGGAGATTAGTTTAACTTTCAGGAGAACAGAAAGGAAAGGCAAGACTTAACAGGCAGGGATGGAGGGAGGAGGAAAGAGGGAGAGGGAGAGGGGAAGCAGTTTTACTGAGACATTTTTACAGAGACAGGTTGCAGGTAAAGACAGAATGAGCCAGAGAATGAGAAAGAGCCAGAAAATTAGAATGGATTGCCAGAGTTAGTTTAAGGCCAAGCAAACCAATGCAGTCAGAAGCTGAGAAAGGCCAGTTTGAATCAGTCAGCTCGGAGATAAGTTTGGACCAGAACAACTAAGTTGAACCAGCCAGCCAGAGTTTAGAAAGAACTAGAAAGGGTAAGCTTATTCAGCAGTAAGACAGCAATTAAATCTAGCAAATAAAAGTTACTTTTACACACACCTCAAAAGATCTGGATTAAAGCTGGGTCTTCCCACTTGAAATTATTTAATTAAGAAAAACAAACAAATAAAAATGAACTCTCACATGTGTACCCTGTTGCTTGGGTATTAGTTAATTCCAGATATCGTCAAGGTAACAACCAAGAGTAGCCATCAGAGTACTGAATGAATTAAGGTACAAAAAAAAAAAAAAAAAAAAAAGTAGTCTGGAGAGACAAGTCAGTGGTTAAGAGTACACTCTGATCTTATAGAGGCCTTAGGCTTGTTTCCTAGCGCCATGTGAACCACCTACAATTCCAGCTCTCGGAGACCCACCACTCTCTTGTGGCTTCTGTGGGCATCTGCACTCATGTGTACATATCCACATAGAGGCACACATACGGACACATAATAAAATGTCTTTTTAAAGAAGAGATAGGTGAATAAGTACATAACCTGGATCATTTGGGAAATGTTATTTATTAAATAAAAATGAAAATATTTTCTCGATCTTTAGGACATGTTAAGAAGCTGGAGATAAAGGGGTTTGTCCATTTTGAAGTAAGGCCTGTAAGCAGATGGCATTTTTAGATTTAAAAGGAGAGAAATAAAACCAAAAGCGCCATGCAGTTGATAATCAGAACCAAGCCCTCCACGTTTTCCTTAGAGTTCCAAACAAACTCACCCACCTATATCCCCATTCTCTCTCCTCTCACCTTTGCTCGCCGACTTCAGGAAGTGGTAAGACTGCCAAAAATGTCTCCAATATCAGCCACTAAGAAAGGCGTAAACTGTTTTCAAAAACACCATAGAAGACATCTAAAGCAGAGACGGAAAAAGCTGAGCCCCCATTCTTTGCCGGTTGCTTCTTTTATTGGTGGCCAAGAGACATCGGACCCAATAAAGCTGCACGGGGAAACAGCGGGCCATGGGAATGAAAATGCCATTTGCACTTGAGCCACTTGAAAGAAGCATTGCCACCCTGATGGGAGGACCTGTGGGAAGGAGGTGGCCCAGGAC
Organism: Montemys delectorum; assembly: GCA_019843815.1. Lineage (NCBI taxonomy): Eukaryota > Metazoa > Chordata > Mammalia > Rodentia > Muridae > Montemys > Montemys delectorum. The sequence continues at coordinate 11,218 of JADRCD010222442.1, read as the reverse complement.
TGCATACAGCAGGGAGAACGGCCAAGTGTGCCAGCAACACAGTGGAGGCCACCTCTCTTGCCACCCCAACCCAGGCTCGGGGCATGTGAGCGAACCAGTGTTGGAGACTCCACTCTTTCTGCCCCCTCTGGGACTCTAGGACCAGCAGATGCTGAATGTAAAGCAGGAAACAGGCCAAGTCAACCCACAGAGTCATGAGAAATAATAAATAGTTGCTTTTAAACCTCAAATTGGTGAAGTAATTTGTTATGCTGCAACAAACAAAGAATGATTGCTACGAGGAATAGAAGGTTTCAATGAAACTAAAAATCTGTGGCTTTGGGAACCAAGTCGCCGGTAAGGGGTTCTGCACAAGACTGCGGGAACAGCTGGAAAGACGTGAAGAAATCATCAGTTGGATCCTAAAGAAAAAAAGCCACCTGCATCGTGTAGTCATAGAAAGTCTGCTAGGTGGTCACCTCTAGTTATAGGAAGTAGACAAGGCATTTAGTTAGTCAGTAGTATGGCTGGGAAAGTCCCCAGAAAGAATGTTGGCAATGTTTTCTTTGTTCTGTGTAGCTTTCTATAATATGCAAAAGGAAAGATTTGCTAAAGAAGTAATGGTTCCGTTTTCAAGCAGAATTTAAAGGAAATAGATCACAAAACAAAGGGTTTGGGGCAGTGGCTCAGTCAGTGCTCACCCAGTAAGCATGAAGACATGAGTTCTAGGCTCCAGAACTCACTTAAATAGCTGGGCATGAGGACCTGGGCAAACAAAATTGTAGGTTTCAAAAAGTTTCTTAAATTAAGCATTATTCTTCAAGGAAGGTCAAACCCGGGGACCCTCCCCAAGAACTGCCCACCCCCCAGTTAAAAATGGTTGTAGGTTGAAGGACTAATTTAAAAAGCCTTCAGGAAAAAAATCTAAAGTAGTGCCTCCCACACAGGACCCATTATACCAAACAATACAAAATGGAACTCTGTTCTCGCTAGAAACTAAGAAACAAAGACAAGAATTTGAATATGAGAAATGAAGCAGAGAAATACTTCATAGAAATCCACCAGACAACAGAACAGGGCTCAGTCAGAGAAGGGCAACCCTGAAACGTAGGAGGCAAAATAAACAACCAGCTTAGCTTGGTTGTGCTATCCATCTCGAAGACACTGGTCTGCATTCACAGCACCTTGAAGACTACCCGAGGCTCACCATCAAGTCTAGTGGCCAGCATACTGCAGACAGGCAAGACATGTCAAGCCAACTAATGTGTGAGCAGCTTAAAATGTTTCAGGAGAGTAACATGGAAGATACCGTACCAGGACCCCTGACCTTAGCACAACTGACTCCATAGTAGAAGTGCCATTCAGGTTGTAAAATAGCGGGTAGACAGGACCACCTGCCAAAATGAAAACAAAGACCTCATCCATCAAAGTCTATAGTTCTGTGAAAGTCTCTAAATGAACTAACCTTACTGTTTGGCTTCTGTAGTTCTGCTTCTGGCAACTGTTCTCGTTAACTGAAGACTTGTCAACCCAGGACACAGGTTTTGTGCTTAAAAGCTCACCAGAGAAAGGCTGGGGCTACACTGAGATCCTGAACACCCAGTGTACTTGTACACTTAGCTAGCAAAGACTTTCTATCAGTTTATGCTCATGTCTGAGCACTCTTCTCTCAGCAGTTACCTGACAGATACATGAGAAGAGAGCAGTTCTCATTGAGAGTCGGCTTCAAATCAGCTCTTTACACAGAAATGACTCAATGTCACTCAAATGTCCTGAAGAAGGAAAAATGAACTCTCAAGACATTCAGAAAAAAAAAGTACCCTTCCACTGAAAAGAGAAAACAAGAAAATACAAACACATGGGCTTAACTCGTTTCTCTTAGTTTTAATATAACAACCAGACCAAAATAATGACATAAAAGATTTGAATATTACTACCTAGATTTGTAATTTATAAATATAAGTAGATGTAAATAATTATATAAGTAGATTCAAACTGATTGCTCTTTATTTGTTGGTTGGTTGGTTATTTATTGGTTGGTTGGTTGGTTGGTTGGTTAGGTTTGTTGATCAGTTGGTTGGTTGGTTAGGTTTGTTGATCAGTTGGTTGGTTGGTCAGGTTTGTTGGTCAGTTGGTTGGCTGGTCAGTTAGTTGGTTGGTCATTTGGTTGGTTGGTTGGTCAGTTGATTGGTCATTTGTGGTTATCATTACATAACACCATTGCTTTCTATGCTAACTCAAAAAATTAAAAGAAACAGAGGTTCATGGGGTAGTGAAAATGTTGCTATCACTATGAATCTTACAGGCATTGACTATATAATGAGAGGATGTCAAGAATATTGCTTTTTAAATTAAATTTCTCAGTTCTGATGAACAGAAGCCATGCATATGGCACAAGCTTGTAGCCCATTATTGCAGAGGCTATAACAAGAGGATCACAAGTTCAAATTCAGTCTCGGCTATACACCAAGCCCCAACCTGGGAAAGCATTTGTTGTTGTTTTATTCTGAGTCAGGGTCCACTTTGTAGTCCTGAGTGGCCTGGAACTCTCTGTGTAGAGCAGATTGAACTTCAATTCACTGAGATCTACCTGCCTCTGCATTCTGAGTGTGCACCACCAAGTCTGGTCTTTTTCTCTCTCATTTCTCTCTTTCTCTCTCCTCTCTCTCTCTCTCTCTCTCTCTCTCTCTCTCTCTCTCTCTCTCTC
>JADRCD010222440.1:8444-74205 GCA_019843815.1 Montemys delectorum | reverse complement strand
TCTTCATCTTCCTCCTCCACCCTATATCCTCCTTCTTCTTTTTCTTCATGTATTAATTCCTAATACTGCTACTTATATATGCATGAGTGTATGGACATGCCCTGAAGCACTGACAACTTGCAAGGTGCCACAACCCTAAAGACAAAAGACCTCACATCACCCCAGTAGTCAACACCTTTTTTTTTTCATCTCCCTTGGAATTTTATCTGGTTTGACCTTGTTTAAATGTCATGTGAGGAACTACAGACTATGTGGGATCTCAATTGCCACAGCCCTCTCATGTCCACAAGACATTGCTCTGCAGCATCCCTTCTCCTCTGGTTCTCACAGCTATTCTGGTCTGTTTTCTGCTTGATCTTCTCTTAGCCCTAGACAATGGGATATGGTATAAATGTCAAATTCAGGCGAAGAACTCCACAACAATTATTCTCTGTACTTGTTTGACCAACTATGAGACACTGTATTAACTTCCTCCAACTAAAAAAGAAACTTCTCTGATGAAGGCAGAGTGCTACTGCATTGTGAGTGGAAGGGTAAATATTTGAAGCTAGTTTGGTACAGTGTTCACTTAGCAAAGTAATAGTAGAAGGTTATCCCCTTGGCACTATCCTCCCAGCCATGCATTGTGGGCCAGTTTTATAGTACCTGGCATGAGTTCTGACCTCTGCATCAGGAATCAAATAGAAGAAAAACCAATGTGTTACCTTGTAATATTTGTGTCACTAATATTAGCATAGTTTCTGTCTAGGAATTCAGTGACTAAGAAATGTAAGAGATGCCTTGCTCAGCCACCAGAAGAGATGATTCCTCTTGCAGTATATGGAGATGGAGAGACCCACAACTACACAATGTGCAAACACTCAGATATTTTGGAATATACACTTTTTTGCTTGCTCATTTTTCTAGTTATAACCAAACAGTAGAATCAGAACCAGCTTTTTCCCTTCATCAGTTCAGCATTCATCTAGTCTGAAAAGACAAAATACACTGGGGAAAAGACCTACATTCTAGGCTAAGCTTCCAAATGTTAAAGAATTACAAGGTGAATAAGCACACACACACAACTTTGAATAAATGCAAAAGAAAGATATTTAAAAATCACATATGATTCTCCCAAATTCATATGTTTCTAAGTTAATACTATCCAACTGGCTCTGACAAATTTTCTGAAAACACTTTTGCAAATAATGTCTGAGAATTATTCCACAGGATGTGATGAACCATAGTGTAACACATTTCAAGTTTTGTAACTTTGTAACTTAAAATATAAATGATGCTATCTGCAATTGACATCTGCTTGCAAAGAAAAATTAGTTTGTTCCATGAAATTTCACAGGAAATGTTGATTACACTTAAGATAGGCCACATACCCAACACAACACAAACTGAACAGTAGTATGTAGACTTTTTTGTCTCATACTGCTTTCTTTGGGCATTTTGTTGTCTTATTGGTCTTTGCTTATATATTAGGGTTTCTGGTTTTGTGGTTTTTGTTGGTTTGTGAGTGTTGTTCTCTTCTCTTTTCCTTTTTGATTGTTCTTTCTTCCCCCATCCCCATCTCTCTTTCTTTTTTTCTTTCTTTGCCTGTTTGTTTTCTAAAGAGAGAAAGAAAGAAAGTATGTGGACTTGAATGGGTAGGGAGGATCTGAGAGCAGTTAGTAGAGGCAAAGCACCATCAGAATATAGTGTGTGAAAAATCTGTTTTTAATTAAAAATATGAGATACCAATATCAAAAGAACACTTTTGTGACTTTGCCAAATACAAAGTCAAATGAAAATTAAGGCATACAGTAAAACTGTTGTTTATTTTCTTTTTAATTTAGGTTTATAAAACTTTTAAGTGACAAAATTTTGTTTATCGCATACAACAAAGCATTTTAATATATGCAAATGTAGTGATAGGATTTAATCAAGATTACTATTAATTATTAGGTCTATCTTGATACTAATATTTTGAATTAAGAATTCTTAGCATCTGTTCTTAGTAATTTTGCAGTTTGTAATATATTGTTATCAGATGTTACCACAACAACACACAATGGATCTTGAATTGTAATTATAATCTTTATTTTTAAATGTTTTTGACAATGTCACACATGAATATATTGCATTGCAATGACTGCCCCGACCCCTTCCCACTCACATCCCTTTCTTCCTTCCTAGTCCCCCTTCATCCCTAAGAATCTCTTTTCCATATTCAGAACTTTTTGATTTTATGTTGCATTGAGTTTATCCTGGGTCTTCTGTGTAACTATGTTTAGGAATTGTCCACTGATGCTGCAAAATGTATTGTGTGTATGGTGTCATAATATCAAAATAAGTGCCTGTCTCCTTAAATTCTAGTACCTTCCACCTTACCTTTACAAGTTTGGAATAGTTTGCATATTTTTACAAAGACAAATTTCCCTCTCTACAATTATATTAAAAGGTGTTAAAAGAAGAAGTTTAGGCTTATAGAATGCACCAAATTTAAAAACAATTTGTTGAGTACAAACAAAAGTAGATGTGTCTCTTTATTTAATCTCTCCATATACTGACATATATGTACATATATACATTTGTACATAATGTCTGAGAATTATTCCACAGGATGTGACAAACCATAGTGTAACACATTTCAAGTTTTGTAACTTTGTAGCTTAAAATATAAATGATGCTATCTGCAATTGAAAATCTGCTTGCAAAGAAAAATTAGTTTGTTCCATGAAATTTCACAGGAAACGTTGATTACACTTAAGATAGGCCACATACCCAACACAACACAAACTGAACAGTAGTATGCAGACTTTTTGTCTCAAAAGGCTTTCTTTGGACATTTTATTGCCCAAAATTGGAGATATTTTTACAAAGATCTAGGATCTTTGTAGAAAAATGTATATTTATAAATGTATATTTATAAAAATATTTTTATGTATTGCATATATGTATATATGTAAATACGTGTATATATGTAGATATGTATGTGTGTGTGTGTATGTATGTATGTATGTATGTATGTGTTTAAAATATTTCTTGGGTAATTTTTTCAAAGCAGATTGTATCCTATTGATTTAGGAATGTAGATATTTGGTGGGTTTTATGTGATTTTATGTATCTCAGTGTTCATGTACACTCACTCACCTTTCTTGAGTGAGTGAGCTTGCTCACTTTCTAACTCCTTAGCATTTGCAGTCTTAGCCTAGCATGTAGGTCAGCTCCCAGGTGGAGTATGTCTTATCACACTAGGCAAATGCTAGAGTGATGAAGGGGAAATGCTGGTTCTGATTCTAATTTCCACAAAAACTAGAAAAAAATGAACAATCCAAAAACCAGTTTGAATTATGTTTCAACTGTTGATGTCTTGTTGAATATGTAAAATGTCATTATTTTGTCTTTTCTGAAATAATATCACCTGTTATAAAATATATTTTCTATGGGATATTATACTTTGAAATACTACACATTTTTTTTAACAACATCAGCTATTCTGTCTGTAAGGTCCTTACCCAAGCTCAGGTTCGATACTCAAGTTACTCAGGCATCTGCACTCAGAAACCTGGGACAGTCCTGCAGCTCATTGTAATAGTATCTCATAGATTTCAATGCAAATGTTTCTTATATTTTGAAGTCCTTGAATATTTTACTTAACCTTAAGCAAAACTATTAACAAAGAATTTACCGCAGAGCAAAAGCCCTGTTACTCAAATTTACTGACTGGGAAGGGGATCAGTGAGTGGGATGTAAAGTGAATAAGTAAAATAAATAAATAAATAAATAAATAAATAAATAAATAAATAATAGTAATAATAATATGCCAAGAAAAGCAAAGCCAAAGATAATGCCCATCAACATTAATGTCAGTTAAGTATGTATTATGTCATATATTTTTTGAAGATATCTATACTTTGTTACTATATTCATTAAGCAGAATAGCCAGCCTTATTGAGATGGTTAAAAACCAGTAGGCTGTTTCTCGATCTGAACAGCATTTCCTATTTTCATTTCATGCACAGAGCTCACATCAGCTCTGCTATGGGTAGCATGCCTGATTGGTCATAGGATTTTTACAGCATGACTTTGTATTTTGCTGACAGATCTTCCACATGACCTATGACCTCGCCAGTGCCGTGGTGAGAATCTTCAACCTCATTGGCATGATGTTGCTTCTGTGTCACTGGGATGGCTGCCTTCAGTTCCTGGTTCCCCTGCTGCAGGACTTCCCACCGGATTGCTGGGTTTCTCTAAATGAAATGGTTGTAAGTAACTCATGTGGTTTATTTTCTAAATTTTCAATATTGTTCTTAGGACTTCAGACTATCTATTTCTGCTAGAGTAGTCTGCTTTCATAAAGACTTTTCTTCCATAGATATGAAATTAGATGAACAAGACATATGTAACTAATCTTATTCTTGTATCCCTGGGAATGTATATGCTGCAATATCCAGTTTTGTACTTTTTACTTTGAATACTGAGTTATACGTTATTTGCATGACACAAACACACATACATAATGCAGTATTTTCATACAAATATTTTCATGTTTGTAAATTAGGTATGTATGAAGTACAAGGAAATTTCAGTATATTTTTGTTGTTAGACCAAGTAAGATTAATGTGAAAGATAAATTTTAATCTTCATTTTTTAATATATGTGAATATTTTTTAAAAAAATTGGATCTTATTTAACAAAAATATTAACATAAAATATAAGATGCATTGATATGAGATCTGATATCATTTGGGTCTGGCTTTTACTTCATTCACATCAACTTAAATATCCCGTTCCAAGAGAGAGAGCTTGCTTAAGACCTTTTCTTTAAATCCTGTATCCATCACCTGGTTGTAGGTAGTCATAAAATTCATAGTAACCTCCCAGAACCATACCCATTCATAGATACGTACACATTATGCATAAAGTTTTTGACCTTTCACCCAAATCTATATTTAAAAAGAGTTTTTCCCCCTTTGTCTCCTGTGCTATCCTAGCCTGTTTGTGCTGTTATAGTAGAATACTAGACTGGAAAGTATATAAAACATGGAAATTGATTTCTCATAATTTGGGGGTCTACAGAGTTCAAGACCAAGTCACTTCTGTGTTCAGGCTTCAGTTATAAAATGACACTTTGTGTCTGAACCTCCTGAATAGGAAGAAATGATTTTCAAATGGCAGAAGGTTGAAGATAATCTTTTTCCCCTGCTGTAATGACACACAACTTCCATTAGTTTCCATCTGCCAACTTTATAGAATCTTGAGTTAAGTTTCTAAAAGACAATTTTCAGGAAACATTAGAACCACAGATGGCGGCTCAGAAAATATCTCACACATTGATTTCTTTCAAACTCCTGTTCAGCATCAAAACTTCCTGGCAGTTCATATGGAACAATGCAAGGAGTTTTTATGGCTTGGATCACAGTTCAAACCTGGGATGTTGCCTTTACCTGTCCCTTTGCCTATCTTAGAGGAAACAATGTAAGTGGCAACAACAGGGATGAGGACACTGTCTAGGAGAGTAAGATGAGGCACCCTGTCATCAGGCTGCTGATGGGGTATAGACTGCAAAGAAGAGAACTGATCCCAGAGATGACTCATCCCTGGCACACGTACAATACTTTATTTGGCAAATGGTTATTATTTTAAAATTTTCAAGTTATGTTCTAGAAAAAAAAGTAGTTTCCATCATTGAAAAAAACAAAAGAACTCTTTTCAAATATCTACAAAATGCATGTGATTATATAATTATATTACAGGATGATAATGTTATGTATCTACTTGTAAATACATTTTCAAGTAAAAAAATTATTAGATATTTTCTTTATTTACATGTCATATGATATCTCATTTCCCAGTTTCCCCTCCAAAAAAAAGAAAAAATAAAATAGAATAAAATAAAAACAAAAACAAGAAAACAAAAAACAAAAAAACCTGTTCCCTCCTCCCTCCCCCTGCTCACCAATCCACCCTCTCCCACTTCCAGGCCCTGGCATTCCCCTACACTGGAGCATAGAACCTTCACAGGGCCAAGGGCCTCTCCTTCCATTGATGACCAACTACGCCATCATTTGCTATACATATGCAGCTGGAGCCATGAGTCCCATCATGTGTATTGTTTGGTTGGTGGTTTAGTCCCTGGGAGCTCTGAGGGTACTAGTTAGTGCAAGTAAAATTTTAATGTATTTAGTACTTTTCTTTAATATGTCAGAGAGAGAGAGAGAGAGAGAGAGAGAGAGAGAGAGAGAGAGAGAGAGAGAGACTCTGAGCATGTTATGTTGTGTTTAGTGTTTTTAAAGTCTCAGTGTTCATTATCTCTTCTTGTTATACAAAATAACTTTATGAAGCTGCAAATCACTTCTTAGCATCTCTTTATTTCCTTTATTTTAAATAAAACTAGAATTTTCAGAAGTTAGAGGAATCATCTTTTACATGGATAGAATACAGAGTCATAGGTACAGTTCATGAGTATCTGACTATGTCTATTCCAATGCACATTAGAATATCTTTAAAACAAGACTACATAGATCAATTTAGAAAGATGATTAGAAAGGAACCTTAATTACAGCATTTCATGTACAACAGTAACTATTCTAAATTTAGTGTTTGAAGTTTAATACTTAAAAAACATAAAAATGTCAATTGATATTTTTTCAATTTGTGGAAAAATATAATTTTCAAGTAAAAGCTTTGAGACTAGAAATCAAGTCTTACCATATAACACACAAGAACTTTTCATAAGTATGGCATGATAACTATTTTAATACTAAGCATAATTCATGTATGTCATTAAGTGTTATTAAGAATTTTATATATATATATATATATATATATATATATATATATATATATGCTACCCAAAATTGCTTTATATCATAATCTTTCTATCTATGTATCCAATTAGCTAGTTATTGCCAAATAACCTATGGAATAAAACTTCTGTTATGGTTTTTTACTACAAATTTGAAGTGAAAACCATATCTAGGTTATAACTTTGCTTACTGTGTTAGTAAACATTTTAATATAATTATTGTTATGTTAACTTTTTCTAATATATATTTTGTTCCATGAAGATAAACCTAACCCTAATTTCATTGCTCATAAGGTTATGAATTTTAAAATAATTTTTAAGCATTATATTGACGAAGTCAACACACAAACTTAGTGGACTGCTTAGATGAAGAGAAAGGAGGCCCTGACTGGGGAGATACAGCAGCAATAAGAGTCTTTCATCTTGCTCAGCATTTGTAATATTTGCTTATTTTCATTCAGGGATGAATTTGAATTACAAAATTCTTTCTGAATTAAGATATTAGATTTGACAGGTAATTAATGTCTGAGAAAATGTGTTATATTTCCATGACATCCTGTGGTTTACCTTCTTGTATTAAGCACTGAGAATATACTAATTTTTTTATAAAGTAGTTAAGGGCAATAGCATCTGATTCAATCACAAATATGAAACATTAATTTTAAGAATATGACAAGAGAAGATCATAGTATAATTTAAATTGGATATTAATTACCTTCATCTAAAATTTTTCACATTGTATGAAAAGTCATTATGACATAAATATTTCCCAGTGTAATATTGCTTCTCTAGAACAAGCTCCTTCATGATTCAGACTATCAGATTTCACTTAAGCAGCCCATGTCTTCTACCTACAGGCTTTCAGATGAATGGTTACATATTGCTTATCCTCTCAAATACTCTAATGTAAGCATATTAGGACTACAGAATGTTTTGAATCTTTATATATAGATTTAAGTTTTTATTTAATTTTTACACTCCATACTTTTATTCCTCTCGCCTCATCTACCTGTTCCACATCACATAGCTCCTCCACAACCCTCTGTCTCCCTGTGGGTATCCACATCCTGCACACCACCTGTCCTCTAAACTCCCTAGGACCTCCAGTCTCTTGAGGGTTAGGTGCATCATCTCTGAATAAACACAGACCCAGAATCTTCTACTGTATGTGTGCTGGGGCACCTCATATCAGTTGGTTTATACTGCCTGTTTGGTGGTCCAGTGTCTGAGAGATCTCAGGGGTCCAGATTAATTGAGACCTCTGATCCTCTTTTATGGTTGCCTTTCTCCTCGGCTTCTTTCAGCCTTCCCTAATTCATCCACAGGGGTCAGCTGCTTCGGTCCATTGGTTGGGTACAAATATCTGCATCTGACTCTTTGAGCTGCTTGTTGGGTCCCTTTTTGTGAGTGCTCCATAGCCTCAATAATAGTGTGAAGCCTAAGGCTGGTCTTCAATAACAGCAAAAAACTGCAGAAAGCCCACATACACATGGAAACTGAACAATTCTTTACTCAATGATAACATGGTCAGGGAGGAAATAAAGAAATAAATTAAAGACTTCCTAGAATTTAATGAAAATATTGACATATTATACCCAAACTTATGGAACCCAATAAAAGCAGTGCTAAGAGGAAAGTTCATAGCACTAAGTGCCCTGGTTAAGAAACTGGAGAGAGATCTTCCACTCACAATTTAATAGCACACCTGAGAGCTTTAGAACAAAAAGAAGCAAACTCATCCAAGAGGAGTAGAAGACAGGACATAGACAAACTCAGGGCTGAAATCAACCAAATAGAAACAAAGAGAACCATACAAAGAATTAACAAAACCAGAAACTAGTTCTTTGAGAGAATCAGCAAGATAGATAAACCCCTAGCCAAACTAAGTAAAGGACCAAGAGACAGTATCCAAATTAACAAAATCAGAAATGAAAAGGGAGACATAACAACAGAAACAGAGGAAATTCAAAAAAATCATTAGATCTTAGTGTAAAAGCCTAAACTCAACAAAACTGGAAAATCTAGATAAAATGGATGGTTTTCTAGATTGATGCCACATACCAAAGTTAAATCAAGTGCAGGTAAACTATCTAAGCAGGACCATATTGCACAAGGAAATAGAAGTCATTAACAACCTCCCAACCAAAAAAAGCCCAGGGCCAGATGGATTTAATGCAGGATTCTATCAGACCTTCAAAGAAGACCTGATACCAATTTTCCTCAACAAGATGAAATGCCCAAGTGAGAACCAACTAGGACATCTTCTGCCACATATGCAGCTGGACCCATGAGTCCCACCTTGTGTACTCTTTGGTTGGTGGTTTAGTCCCTGAGAGCTCTGAGAGTACTAGTTAGTTCATATTGTTGTTCGTCCTAAGGGGCTGCAAACTCTTCAGCTCCTTGGGTCCTTTCTCTAGCTCCTTCATTGGGGACCCTGTGCTTAGTCCAGTGGATGGCTGTGAGCTTCTACTTCTGTATTAGGTACTGTCAGAGCCTCTCAGGAGACAGCTATATCAGGCTCCTGTCATCCAGCACTTGCTGGCATCCACAATAGTGTCTGGATTTGATGACTGAATATAGGAAGCATTCCCAGGGTGGAGCAGTCTCTATATTGCTCTTCCTTCAATTCTGATCCATAGTTTGTATCTGCAACTCCTTCCATGCATATTTTGTTCCCCCTTTTAAGAAGGAACAAAGTATTCACACTTTGATTTTCCTTCTTCTTGAGTTTCTTGTGCTTTGTGGATTATATTTTTGGTATTCTGAGCTTCTGTGCTAATATCCACTTATCAGAGAGTTCATACCATGTGTGGTTTTTTTGTGATTGGGTTACCTCATTCAGGATGATATTCTCCAGATCTATCCATTTCCCTAAGAATTTCATAAATTCATTATTTTTAATAGCTCAATAGTACCCCATTGTGTAGAAGTACCACATTTTCTGTATTCATTCCTCTGTTGAGGGACATCTGGGTTGTTTCCAGTTTCTGGCTATTATAAATAAGGCTGCTATGAACATAGTGGAGCATGTGTCCTTATTACATGTTGGAATATCTTCTGGGTATATGCCCAGGAGTGGTATAGCTGGGTCCTCTGGTAGTACTATGTCCAATTTCCAGAGGAATTGCCAAATTGATTTCCAGAGTCATTGTACCAGCTTGCAATCTCACCAGTAATGAAGGTGTGCTCCTCTTTCTCCACAACTTCTCCAACATCTGCTGTCACCTGAATTTTTTATCCTAGCTGTTTTGACTGGTGTGAGGTGGAATCTCAGGGTTGTTTTGATTTGCATTTCCTTGTTGACTAAAGATGTTGAACATTTATTTAGGTGCTTCTCAGTCATTTGGTATTTCTCAGTTGAGAATTCTTTGTTTAACTCTGTACCCCATTTTTAATAGGGTTATTTGATTCTGTGGAGTCTAACTTCTTGAGTTCTTTGTATATATTGGATATTTGCCCTCTGTCAGATATAGGAGTGGTAAAGATCTTTTCCCAATCTGTTGGTTGCTGTTTTGTCCTATTGACAGTGTTCTTTGCCTTACAGAAGCTTTGTAATTTTATGAGATCCCATTTGTAAGGCAAAAGACACTGTCAATAGGACAAAATGGCAACCAACAAATTGGGAGAATATCTTTACCAATCCTATATATGATAGAGGGCTAATATCTAATATATACAAAGACTCAAGAAGTTAGACCCCAGAGAACCAAATAACCCTATTTAAAAAATGGGGTACAGAGCTAAACAAAGAATTCTCAACTTAGGAATAATGAACAGCTGAGAAGCACCTAAAGAAATATTCAACATCCTTAGTCATCAGGGAAATGCAAATCAAAACATCCCTCTCTAATCTTGTTCTTCTCCCTCCCTCTCCACTTAATCCCCCTGTTTCAGTTACCACCATCTATCCACAAGTGTCTTATTTCACTTACCAACAGAGATGTATCAGTACCACCTACCCCCACTTCCCAAGATCCCTTATACAATATTAATCTCTGTGGCCTATGAATTGTGGACTGGTTACCACTGACTCAACAGCTGATATCTGCATGTAAGGAAATGCATGTCCATAAATTGTGTTTCTGAATCTGGTTTACCTCAGTATGATTTTTTTCTTCTAGTTCCATCTACTTACCTGTGAATCTCATGATTTCATATTTTAATGGTTGAGTAATACTTCACAGTGTCAATGTATCATATTTTCTTTATTTCTTCTTTTATTGAGTGATACCTAGATTGGTTCTCTGTTTCATGAGGTCTCATTTACTAATTATTGATTTTAGTTCCTGTGCTAATGAGACTATGTTCAGAAAATACTTTGCTATGCCAATGAGTTCAAGGTTATTTCCCATTTCTCTTCTATTTTGTTCAGTGTAGAGGTAAATGGTTTTATGTCAAGATCTTTGATCCATTTGAACTTGAGTTTTGTGAAGGGTGACATGCATGGATTTATTTGGATTCTTTTAGGTATAACTGTCCAGTGTGACCAGTACCATTTCAGGAAGATACCATTTTTTAAGGGTTTATTTCTGGTTTCTTTATCAAAATTAGGCATCCATAGGTATGTGGACTTACATCTGGTTCTTCAATTTTTTCTATTGACTGGCATTTCTGATTTTTGAAAATATCATGCTGTTTTTATTCCCAAAACTCTGTAATAAAACTAGAGATCAAGAATAATGATACCTCTAGCAGTTCAGCTGTTTCCTTTATTTTTCTGGGTTGTTTTAGTTACATTTATGGTGTGTGTGTGTGTGTGTGTGTGTGTGTGTGTGTGTGTGTGTGTTCATGTATGTGTGTGTTTCCATACAAAGCATTATTGCATTTGGTAAGGAGGCCATTTTTACTATGTTACTGATACATGAGCATGGGAGGTCTTCCCATGAACTGATATCTTCTTGAATTTATCTTGCAATGTCTTAAAGTTTTATCCTATAAGATTTTTACTTGCTGGTTAGAGTTACCTCAAGATAGTTTATATCATCTGTGGCTGTTGTGAATGTCATTTCTCGTTCTTCTTGTTCAGACTGTTTGTCATTTGTATGTGGAAAGGCTACTGATTTCTGTGACTTAATTTTGTATTCATCTAATTTATAAAAATGAAATGATTTCCTAGTTTCTTATTTGATTTTGAGTTTTATTAACTTCAAATTAATTTATGAACAATCACAAATATCATAGAATAATTTTAGTTCCTTTAACTCTGCTCTTCAGCTTATATTCTATTGATCACTTTATTGGCATTAAATGGGTACACCACAGATTCTTTCCAAACCTTTCACACAATGCTCAGGAATTAGTACTTGATCAAGGAGGTAACTGAAAATCCTTTGAAATATATCTGTAAAACAGCTTTTCTAATAGGATAGCCTGTAATCTTTGTTTCTGCAGCTTCTCTATCCATTTCTTCTTTACACACTACCAAGTTATTGACAATAAATATAATATATATTATATTATAGATGTTCAAATAAATGTGATTTTTGTGATTTTTGTTTATATGGTAATGAAATATCAACACTGTCTATGAAGAATATCATGTGAACTAATGGCACCAAGATAATCTGCTTACAAAGATGTAAAAACTTCTATAATTATACAATTATTATTACATAATAATGTAATAATAATAATAATAATAATGTAATAACATGAAAAATTCTTCCAATATATAGTTAGCAAATATAAATTACTAATATATAGTACATTAATCTATTTTATTTAATAATATAACATATTTTACATTATATATTATATAATCACACATACATATTATATATGAGTTCTAATTGGAAACTCAAGCTTCACTTTCATTCAAGACAGTTTAGAAGGCAGGCTCCCAAATAGCCACACATTCTTTTAACAGTTCCTTCCTGTTAAACGTAACCATGGGCATATGTGCCATATACTGTGTAAGCCTTTGTCAGTTTTCATTTACATGTTCAAGCATTGAATAACTGTTATGCCATTCTCAACTTCTTTTTCTTATCAGAAGCTTGTCTTGATTTGTAATACATGACTTAGTAGAGATTCATAAGGGGAATGCCAGCAGAACGAATTGTAGAGACACACATTATAAAACAATTTCTCCTTCTAAACATCTCTGTGACTCTAGATATATCACTCAACTTTCCTGTCGGGTTCTTCCTCTATGAGCCGAGTCTGTATTAGCAGTTCCCTTTTTGGACAATACACTGAGTTCATCCTTATGCTAGATTTTAGGTACCAAGTGTACAGTGGAGAGTAAAACTAAGCCTAAATCCACATTCATCCCATTGCTCCAGCAAGCATTTCCTTCATATCACTTTCTCCTGGGTGCTGAAAAGTTTACAAAGCTTAATAAACTGTAAGCTTTACTCTGTGAGAATTTATAATCCAAGGCAACTGGAATGTGTGTGCACCTATTGTTAAAATGAATGTAAATTGAGGTCTTTAAAAATGTATGAACTACCCTAAAGACTGAGCACAGTCATGTGTTGTAAAATTGTGCATGATTTTTGTTGACCAAGCTGAGTATCCTTGAAAATTAAGACATTTGCACAGTCTCTTCAAACCTTTCCTAACAGCCCATGCAGTAATTTATTTTTTATCCTTAATTGCACAATGATATGTCAGTGGTGGCCCTGAATCTTGGATATATTAAGGTATAAGGTTGTAAAGAGTGTAAACCAAAAGACCACACATTATAAAGGACTCATTTCAACTATCATTATCTGGCTTTTTCTTTTTTAGTGTGACCTTGAAATTAATGAATCTCAAGTTAACTAAATTAATTCTAGCTTCAAATGTCCTATAATCAAAAAATATTTAGGGACAGCATATGAACAATGTTGTTACCTCTTCTTACAAGTAAATAGTTTCTTAGAAAAAAAAGCAATATATACTCATTAGTAAGTTGATCATGGAAACGTAGGATGATCATATCATCTACTGATGACAGACTGGAAGATTTTTAAGTATCATGCCCATACAAGTACTTATATAATATCTGTCTCCAATAATGTAACTAAACTAATAGACTTAAGGAAAAATGCCAAGGTAATGTAACTAGGAATTGAAGGAAAACATTTTCTTCTCTCTTGGGGTTTAATAATGTACTTTATATTTCAATTTCTCTGTATTAGAATTGTATTATTATAGTAGTATTGACATTTTTTTCCAAAATAGAAAGTACTGTCATAACAGAGTTTTTAAAAATGTCCTAACAAAAGGTAAGTAATTTGCTGACAAATCATTGTAGCTCTACTTTTAAAAAGTGCATTCATAGCCAATGTGAACTTATAATAATAAAGTAGGTCAGCAGCCTGCTGAGTGCTATGATTTCTGTTTGCCATCTTCTTTCTGTCCACTAGGATAGTCTGCCTGGTTAACACTCCTTGTTCAACAGAAATGTGGCATCTCTCCAAGGAGAAGTGCTTCTAAACAACGTTATTCCTTCTTATATATGAATTATTTTATGGGGATGAACATATAGGAACAAATTCTAATGTCCCATTTTGTTTGCAAATTAAATTTGGATTACATAAAATTTAGGCTGAATTACCATTCTTAATATAGAAGAATTTGACTATGATTCTGCTAAGCTACGGTAGAAATATATGACCAAAGCAAAGGACTTACAGCTTACTAGTTAGGGTACTTACAGAGTATGCATTAATTCCTGTGTTCAGACCTGGGTTAGTTTTCCAATATCACATGAAATTGGGTGTGGTGGTGAAGGTGTTTAATCTAAGAACTCAAGAGATAAAAGCAGAATGATCAAATGTTCAAGGTCATCCTCAAATGCAAAGGGAGAGTTAGAGGGTTACCTGAAAGTCTGTCTTAATCAAACAAACCAAAAATAAGAACAAGATCCAGCAGGGCAGTAGTGGTGCATGCTTTTAATCCCAGGACTTGGAAGGCAGAGGCAGAGGCAGGTGGATTTCTGAGTTTGAGGTCAATATGGTCTACAAAGTGAATTCCAGGACAGCCAGGGAGGTACAAAGAAACCCTGTCTCGAAAAATCAATCAATCAATCAATCAAACAAACAAAATAACAGGACCTAAGTTCTAATCCAATTTTCCTTTATATACTCATTCTTTCTTTTTAAGTCTATGTATACAGTTGAGGTTTGTTTGAATAGCTCGTTTCCTTGTAATGTTCCTGGGTTGTAGTTTAACTCACAAACCTCTTACCTTAACATTTCCAATGCTAGAAATACAATACATTTCTATCATACCATGCCCAAATTACACTGATTCTTAAATGTAAGAAAAGTTCTTAAACTGTCTAAAAGAAGGGTCTCCTAAGGAATTACCTCCAGAGTCCAAGCTAAAGTTAGTGAAGGGAACACACTATCATACAAGCTTCTATTTTACATTTATTTATCTAAATAAATTATTTTTCATAGATGTGATTGACACATGGTGTTGAAATGTTCTCAAATGCTATGTAAAATTTTGTGCAACATGAGCTCAGCTATTCTGAATGAAGTAAATAGAAAATGCGTTCATGTTCTGCTTTTTGTTTTTGTTTTGTTTTGTATTTTGTTTGTTTTGTTTTGTTTTGTTTTTCATATTAAAAAAATTAACAGAGAGTAGTTTATTTACTGGCAAAAAGCCAGAGGCACTCACCAGGAGAGCTGCTTATCAGCTCTCATTAATTTCTCTGAAAGTACCTTACTATTCGATGTCATGGCCTTAGTCTAGTTTCATCCACGATGAGCCACATGGGTGCATGCTCACAGAAAACAATTCTTGAGTTCTGTGTGCCATTGCAGTGATGTGGAATGTCATGAATATATATTTTAAAAATGTACTTTTATGAATGATGAGATTTCTTCTTTTACTATTTTCGTAAACCTAAAGGTATCATATCAGGCAATAAGAAGCAATTTTAATGTCTCATGTCTTGTACATTCTGTGTATTTGCATTTCCAGAAAATATTTTTAGTTCATATGGGCTGTAGTAAACTGGTGTTCTTATTTCACTGTGTAAATAAGAGTCAGTGGAATATAAAATGAATAGCTCCTTGCTATAGGTTACTCCACTAACAGCTACAAAAATGTCATGCAATTCATATAGATTTTTCATCTTTCCCAAAAGTCCTGTATTTTCATTCTTTTGTATTATATAGAAAGATATTTTATAGTCTGTATGCAAACTAAACTGCCTTTTTTCACATAATTTTATAGGGAATTATGTAATTAGTTACCATATTAGAATATTCTATCATTTTTCTCTTATTTTATGTTGTCTTTTTTTCACCTGTCACAGCACGGATATAGATGTTATTCTAGAAACATACCACAGAATTATAGACATGAAAAAGCTGTATACTAATAAAAGATGTAAGAAAAAAAGATCAAGTATGTTTCCTAAATCACAGGGTGAGATTTCATTATTCCAGTACAGTCTCTATTATTTTTGAGAATTGATTTCTTTTACAATGTAACGATTTAAAAATGAATAGTTCCTGTAGCAAAATTAATTTTACTCACAATCTCTATGGGGCTAACCAATCTTACTTGTAATCCTACAACTATTAGTTCTGTGGGTGATTTATCAAATGAGAGGCTAACATATAACAGAATCATTTCAGCCATTTTATTCTTTGAGGTTATAAACTGTCCTCAGTACAATTAATATTTAAATAATCTTTAGTCAATCAGAGGCTTCAGAAATTTAGCTCTGCTCATGAGAGATTAATGAGGATGTGACTCTGTCCTATATCCTACCATCTCGTGCCACAGAGTAATAGGAAGATACCTTGAAAAGTGACTAGATATTATCTTTGCATATGTTTGCTGTTGAAAATTACAGAAGGAAAATTTGGGCATCTGCCATGTTACATTTGTGTTTCCCTCAAAATACACACCAATGAAATGCAACACATTTTCTACTAGCACCACTTTTGTGGCCATATTATAGAGGGATCAAAAGGTATCTCCATCTACCATAGAATCAGATGTCAACTATAATGTCTACTATAAAATCTATTGCTCTCGAACCGGGCGGCCTCAGCCGTGAACAACGCAGCGATGGCCAAGATTAAGGCTCGGGATCTGCACTGCAAGAAGAAGGAGGAGCTGTTGAAACAACTGGACGATCTGAAGGTGGAATTGTCCCAGCTTCGCATCACCAAAGTGACAGGCGGTGCCACGTCCAAGTTCTCCAAGATACGAGTCATACGAAAATCCATCGCTCGAGTCCTCACTGTAATTAACCAGACTCAAAAAGAAAACCTCCGGAAATTCTACAAGGGCAAGAAGTGCAAGCCCCTGGACCTGCGACCCAAGAAGACTAGAGCCATGCGCCCCCGGCTCACCAAGCACGAAGAGAAGATGAAGACCAAGAAGCAGCAGAGGAAAGAGCTGTTGTACCCACTGCGCAAGTATGCAGTCAAGGCCTGAGACGACAGACAATAAAATGCAAAACTCAAAAAAAAATCTATTACAGTGATTGATATGTACGTTATATTGTCTGAACCTTTGTGATTGCAATGCTAATCTCAAATTTATTTTTGCAAAGGCCCCTTAGAACACAACAGAACTGGAAAAAGATTCAATTCTGCATCCTGGGCACTGATTTTCTATAAAGCAGAATGAATATGAGTTCTTAGACTGGGTGGTTGCAGAAATTTTGGTAGTCTATTTTGACCAAAATTATATATATATATATATATATATATATATATATATATATATAAAAGGTTTGTTCAAGGTTAAGTGGTTATACCCTGACAGCAAACATGTCAGTACTTTGAAAATATAGCTGAGCATCACTGAAAAGGAGATGAATGTTTGCACTTTGGGATATATAAGATCTAGCTCCCAGTTCTCATTCCTAGATCAGTAGTACAGCCTTAGGCAGTTTGCCTATTATTCATGCCTTGATATTTTCTTTTAAATGTGGAAATCCCTAATTCATAGAATAAGTACTATATTTTAGCACAATATACATAATTATTATGAACATTTCTATATTTTTAGTTTGGGGTTGAAATTTCTTGTCTGTAAATTGATATAGAATATTCATATTTAAAAGCGATGAGAACTTTCTTATTCATTTATTTTTTGCTATGACAATGTACCCTGGCAAAAACAACTTAAAGAGAAGAGATATATTTGATCAAAAGTCCAAGTCGCAGCAAATTACAATGGAGGAAACAGTTAAATTGCATTCAAAGTCAAAAATCAGAGTGCATTGCATGAAAAATGGAAATCTTACATGCTCGGGAAATTCTCTCAAATTTTGTCCCTCTGTGACTACCTTTTGTGGGAAGTAGAATAATCCCCCTCTTTTTCTCAGAGTATTTCATCACAGCAACAGGAAGTGAAATTAAGACATGTGGAGATCAAACTCATTGAGGAAAGTGCTTCTCTAGTGCACACAAAACTCTGGATTCTGTCCCCAGCACCTCATAAACCTGGCATGCTAGAACATGTCTGCAGACCCAGCACTGTGGAAAAGGAGGCATGAGATTCAGAAATTCAAGGTCATTTTTAATTACATAGTATGTTTGAGGTAAATAAATATGGGATCATGGCAGCTCTGTGTATGTGTGTATGTGTGTGTGTGTGTGTGTGTGTGTGTGTGTGTGTGTGTGTGTGTGTGTGTTGATGATTTGGATAGCCAGAAGTAGAAGCAAATATCCTGTATACCTAGAAATATGAAGTGGAGAAAGACATACAAGAAGTAAGTGTACCCTGTCTCGAAAAACAAAAAACAAAACAAAACAAAAAACAGAAAAAAAAGAAGTAAGTGTATATGGTATAAACCTAGGGGAAATTTTTTATATGAGTTCAGTGCAAAACTGCTTTTTCTTTGCTGCTAACTGCAGAATGTTAAGCAAACATCCTGAGGCCACAAAGATACCTGATAGGAACATTTGGAATGAGAGAAAAACTAGTGGTGTTTGCTAATAAAAGGATCCAGAATTTCATAACTCTCCCCCAGGGAACCCTACAATTGTGAAGAGAGCAGAATATAAGTAGAATACATTCCATCCTGCTTAATATTGTTTTCTGTAGAGGGGAAATTGTTAAACTGAATTGATGGGTACATCTTATGCAAATTGTACTCATAAATCAGTACTTTGATATTATGAATGAGCTCAGTCCCCTTGCTCATGTTCATTATGCCCTAAAATAGTGATGTTAGAGAAGAGATGGTATTCTATTCCCAGAGAATTTTACAGAAACCATAAACATTTTAAACCTGTGCATCCAGGGTATATGAAAATGGTCTACACAGAGTGCAGACCATGATGTAGCAAATTACAACTTGGGACATTCCATTCATAAAAGAAATTGTCTCAGAGAAGTGCTGTGTAATCAGAACAAGCACTGACTATAAAAAAAACAAGTTATAGTATATGATAATGATCTTCTTTTATTTCACATAAAGAGATATGTATGAGATATTATGAGAGAACTTGTTGAAAAAATATATATATATATATATATATATATATATATATATATATATATATATTACCTTTGTGCATAGGGAGCAAACAACTGAGTAGGGTAAAATTTGATTATCACCTTACCCCATCACAATCTATATCTTGATAAAATTGTCAACAGGAAAGAGAAAGTGATATGTACATCACTTTGAATCTAAGAAGCTTTTGGCATATTGATGATAAGCTGACTTAAGGCATCAAAGGCATAGCTAACTGAAAGCAAAAAGAAAATATACTAAATTTCAGGGTTATATTTAATGAGGACTTGTTATGGGGGAGAAAAAAACTGAGTCTAACTAAATGGACTTTCACTTGGTAACCAGAACATCTTTGGAACACATTGGGGGTGGAAGGGGAAGATGAAGATGAGAATGTCACAGGCTTGTACTAAAGGCATGACAACTTAGGTTTTTTGTATCTGCAATTTTAATATATACCAGTTATAATAATATTGGTTGTGAAATGGGAAATTTGAGTTGAGGTTTAGAAGTAATAAGCACTAAAGAACTATTTTCTAATCAGGCAAACATATTGTATTCTTTCTGATATTTAAATACTTACTGATTTTCTATTTCTATTCCTAAAATGATACCTTCAAAAGTAATTCACGTGCAGGCCTAAGTCCACTTGTATACAGGTTAAATTATACATTGTGATATAGATAATTAACTTTGTGCTCCAAGAACAGCTTTTCTCAATAATCTAACCTTATTCTTTTTCAGCATATTTAGAAATTAAGAAAAATATGTATATGTTGCAGAAAATATTAAAAAGAACCAGCAAGTTCCCACACATCTGTCAGCAACTCTCAGTACCACTACTGTCCGACCAGCTCTCCCAAGTTTTTCTCGCTGCCACGGAACGACCACCCACCCCATGGTCAGCCACCACAACACCCATTTACCTGATAGAATAAAAACTCTTAAAGATTATAATTAAACTATTGCTCCCTGTTCCAATATGACCATTTCTGTATTCCCTAGAAAGACAACCTATAATAATAACCTTCTCCAGCCCCAAAGCCCAGGGAACTGTGTCGATGACTCTTCATAACTTCTTCAAGCTAAATATGGGTGTTGAGGTATTATGGGGAGGAAGGGTAGGGAAAATAGGATTGATTAGTCTCTGATGTCTGTGTCTTGACTGGATCTGGCTGAAATTCCAGAACATAAAGAGATCATACATCATGTATATATGATGTATGTATGTATGTATGTATGTATGTATGTATGTATGCATGTATGTATATATGTATGTATGTATGTAAGTATGTATGTATGTATTCTGTGTTCATAAAAGAAAAAGGACCATTATAGGAGAAAGGTCTTTGGGAGAGTACCAGAGAGGTGTGAGGAAGAAATGGGTTAGATGAGATATGAAAGCAGAAGGCACATCATTAGAGGTAAAATGGGTCTATCAAGAAGGAGCCATGGGGACAGACGTTGATTAATAAATTTATATATATTAATGCCACAATAAAACACATTATTTTGCATGTAAATTTTAATAATGATTTTAAAATGAAAGCATTAAAGCACATCGGTGTACTATAAAATATATAAGGGTTGTCACATGCAATGTGAAATGGTGCCAAGTGAAAAAAATGTTATTATTTTTGGAGTTTTTCTCTTATTAAAAATATTTTTCATATGGTACATTCTGATTATGGTTTCCCACTCACTACTCTTCCAAGTTCTTCATCATTTTCCCTCTTATCCAGATCTACACTTGTTCTGTCTCATACTAGCACCTTAATGATAATAATAACATAACAACAACAACAACAATAATAATAATAGTAAAACAAAAACCAACAAAAGATGTACAGTATTTCTCTGTGAATCACATCTTATGCTGTTGATGGATTCAGTATTTAAGTTACTTTGTAATAGATCATGTTGATGAAATCTTTAATAAAAAAGTTTGAAATATGAGGCTCTCCTGAAATACATAAAATTTTTATAAATATTTATTTCTTCTTTACTATGAGTAAGAAGAAAAATATTATTATTGTAATAAAATATCCTCCTAGATTTAATTAATCATAAACTAGTTTCCATTAGGGATATAATGGGAGAAAAACTGAACTATTTTTGAATTTATAAGAGAAAGTTTGTTTGTTTGTTTGTTTGTTTTTTGGTTTTTCAAGACAGGGTTTCTCTGTATAGCTCTGGCTGTCCTGGAACTCACTCTGTAGACCAGGCTGGCCTTGAACTCAGAAATCCTACTGCCTCTGCCTACCAAGTGCTGGGATTAAAGGCATGCGCCACCACCACCCAGCATAAGAGAAAGTTTGTGTGGTATATTTCACAATTGATTGTATTACACATGACTTCAACTTGTGGAGGTGTATTTCACCTACTATTTTTTTCTTTATTAGATATTTTCTTTGTTAACATGTCATATGATATCTCCTTTCCAAATTTCCCCTCTGGAAAAAAAGGAAAATAAAATAAAATAAAATAAAAAGAATAAAAGAAAAGAAAACAAAAACAAAAATAAAAACACTGTTCCCTCCCCCCTCTCCTGCTTCCTGGCCCTGGCATTCCCCTACAGTGGGGCATGGAACCTTCACAGGGCCAAGAGCTGCTCCTCCCACTGATCATCAACTTGGCCATCCTCTGCTATACATATGCTGCTGAAGCCTTTAGTCCCACCATGTGTACTCTTTGGTTGGTGGTTTAGTCCCTGGGAGCTCTGAGGGTACTAGTTAGTTCATATTGTTGTTTGTCCTTAGGGGCTGCAAATCCTTCAGCTCCTTGGGTCCTTTCTCTAGCTCCTCCATTGGAGACTCTGTGCTCAGTCCAATGGATGGCTGTGAGCCTCAACTTCTGTATTAGTCAGGTACTGTTAGAGCCTCTCAGGAGACAGCTATATCAGGCTCCTGTCAGCCACCACTTGCTGGCATCCACAATAGTGTCTGGATTTGATGGTTGAATATGGGAAGGATTCCCAGGTGAAGCAGTCTCTGGATTGTCCTTCCTTCAGTCTCTGCTCCACAGTTTGTCTCTGCAACTCCTTCCATGCATATTCTGTTCCCCGTTTTAAGAAGGAATGAAGTATCCACACTTTGGTCTTCCTTCTTTTTGAGTTTCTTGTGGTTTGTGGATTGTACTTTGTGTATTCTGATCTTCTGGGCTAATATCCACTTATCAGAGAGTGCATACCATGTGTGTTCTTTTGTGACTAAATTACCTGACTCCGGATGATATTTTCTAGTTCCATCCATTTTCCTATGAATTTCATGAAGTCATTGTTTTAAATAGTTGAGTAGTACTCCATTGTGTAGATGTACCACATTTTCTGTGTCTATTCCTCTCTTGAGGGACATCTGTGTTGTTTCCAGTTTCTGGCTATTATAAATAAGGCAGCTATGAACATAGTGGAGCATGTGTCCTTATTACATGTTGGAGCATCTTCTGGGTATATGCCCAGGAGTTGCATAGCTGAGTCCTCTGGTAGTACTATGTCCAATTTCCGGAGGAATCGTAAAACTGATTTCCAGAATGGTTGTACCAGCTTGCAGTCCCACCCACCAGCAATATAGGAATGTTCCTTTCTCCACAACCTCTCCAGCATCTGCAGTCACCTGAGTTTTTTATCCTAGCCATTCTGACTATTGTGAGGTGGAATCTTAAGATCTTTACCAATCCTAAATCTGATAGAGGGCTAGTATCCAATATATACAAAGAACTCAAGAAGTTAGACTCCAGAGAGCCAAATAACCCTATTAAAAATGGGGTACAGAATTAAACAAAGAATTCTCAACTGACCAATATCGAATGGCTGAGAAGCACCTAAACTAATGTTCAACATCCTTAGTCATCAGGAAAATGCAAATCACCTACTATTTTTATTTTAAAAAAACCTGTTACTAATTGTTTTCCTAAAAATGGTTATCTTTACTTAATTACTTAATGCTATTAAAATGTAATAAAGATATTAGTTCTTTCCTAAGACTAGTTTTATCACTTTTGCTTATGCTTGTGTGTGTGAGTGAATGAGTATGTGTGTGTGTGTGTGTGTGTGTGTGTTTGTGTAGTGACATTTACCTAGAGGTCCAAAACATACTACAGAACACTTGGAACCCATTGTACATCATTAAAACAAATCTAATCATAGTCTAAACCTCTTCCCACTTTACGATGTTTAGTGTGGACACTCTCAAGTATAATGTATAAGAAAATGATAAATGAGCATTTTTTAAATGTTTGCCATAGAATTAATATAGATCTAATTCAGTGATGTGTCCTATACTACATTTTATAGAACACTTTAGTTAAGAATATTACTGCCAGAGCTACCTTACTCAGGAAGGGTTTTGTGTCTCTGTGGAGTGAAGGAGTACTGAGAGAAGGTGGTCCTGCAATCAGGATGTAAAGTGAATGAATAACTACGTTAATTGGAACAAAGAAATGGTTGTCCAAAAACCCAGTTGTCAAATTGCAATTTAACAGTTTCTCATTAAAAAAATGAAAATTTCTTTTACTGTCTTCTGTTATCAAAATTTTCTTGGTATAACAAAGACCAAGAATAGTCAGAAAATTTCATTCTGTAAAAATATTCCTTGATATATAGATGTTGTTCTTAATATAAAGCTTGAAGCATTATCCATAGTAATAAGATAATATAAAGAAAATAAAGAGATAATTAAAATAAGTGAAATTGATTACTCCTAATAATTATTTTTCTATTTTGTGATATTTTATATATAATGGATTCCAATAATTATACCAGAAAACTTCTAGAAGTTATCAATAATCTCAGCAAAGATACATTGTGTGAAATCAACTTAAAAAATCAATCCCCTTTCAGTACCTCAAAATACCAACATACCACAAGAGATTATGGAAACATTCTTATTCATAATAGCTTCCTATTAAAAATAGTCTAAGAATGAACCTAATCAAATAGGTGAAAACATTCTTCACAGAAATAGAAAAAATATATAATATTTTACATAATATGTTACTATTGTATAAATATTTATAGGAGAATATAGATTTAAGTTATATTAAATATAAATTGAAATATAATTAAAATTATAAAAATCATTAATGTTATTTATATTATATATAATAATATATTATTTACTGCGACTCTTGTTCACTTGTAAATGTTTTTACAAATGTCTTATTTAAGAACACATCAAAATGTTTATTCCTGGAGAGGAGCATTTCTGCCTCTCTCTCAGGAGCCATTATTTGTCTGTAGGTCTTCATCTAGGGTTGAGGTCTTCTGATATTTTCACTATCTGCATTGGCACATAACTTGAGGTTGTTGTGCTTTGGGTCTTTCTAGGTAACCAGATTGTTGAGATTTCACTGCTGTGTCTTCTCTCTCTTCTCTTTTATATAGAAGTAGTTGTATTGGTTTCTGAATCTTAAAAATCCCTCCTTTCCCCCTAGGGAAGAGGAAGGACAATGGTGTCCTGTATGAACAGATTAAATGTGTATTATATTAATGTGTATATTTTATTAGATATTTTCTTTATTTACATTTTAAATGTTATTCTCTTTCCTGGTTTCCCCTCCAAAAACCGCCTATCCCATTCCTCCCTCCCCCTGTTCACCAACCCATCCACTCCCTCTTCCTGGTCCTGGCATTCCCCTACACTGTGGCATCGAGCCTTCACAGGACCAAGGGCCTCTCTTCCCATTGATGACTGACAAGGCCATCCACTGTGATAATTGTGGTATGTTATCTGAAGATGGTAGGTGGTTACATAAAGAACGTGAATTTTCATGATCATGAACATGAGGGAGGTCTTTTGAAGTCATAATTACTAAAAATGTCTTGCATCATACTAAGGAGAAAGACTTTAGGAGATTTTACTTTCATATATTTAGTCATTAGCAGATCATACTAATGGACTATGTAGTGCACTGTCACTCAGTCCTAAGGATTCTGGCTACAATGTCACTTACTAATTGTTTTTCTATAGGGTGACTATGATGGAGTGTGGGTCAATGAGGAGAAGCCTGCACATATACTTGCTTTCTGGAAGTTTAGGAACATTAATGAAACTGCATTTTTTTGCTTTATGTAACTTCCATTCCTACTTGAAGAAAGCTTTACTATGTTCCAACTTTATGCTGTCTTTGTATGCAAGTACATATGTGAGATGTGTCTGTACATATGTATGTGTGCTCCTTCATCTGTATGTACATGTATGAATATGGCAGTATCAAAGGTCAGTGCAGCATTTTCTCCTTACAGTCCCATTAGTCTCTTTGTAGGACACCTCTTACAACAACTCCTTAAATTATTCAATCTATTTGCATTTATAGAAAATTCCATTGTTAGTATTTTGTTTTTAGATGCTGGCGCCATTTCAAAATATTATTCTGGTTACCTGGATTCATTTACTTTTCAAACATAAAGAAAATCTTCAATGTTTATGATCTGTTTGCTCTAGAACATTCTACTTCATGATACTGTAGAGTAGATTAACCCCATGGAAATAACAGAATTGCTCAAGGTGGGGAAGGACACTTGCATTTAATTTATCTTAATTTTTAAAGTCTAGGTAATATTCATTTTTTAAATGTCTCCTTTCTACTTATTTATAATTTTAGTTTTTGTTATAGCAACACATATGCACATTACTAGAAATTGGTCTACACATGTAGCCCCAATAAATTTCCCCAATATTTATATATTTTTCTTTGAATTTTGTTTTTATCAACTGTGCTCTATAGTCACGTGTATGTGAACCTGAAGTTGATAATTTCTTCAAGAATTAGAAAATTACTGACAAGGAAGACAACATAATAATTAAACTCATAGGAAGATATTTTTATTAATTTCTAGTCATATTTTAATGAACAAGTGGTAATTTGAAACAGGAAAAATCCATTTATTCAAAGCATAACCATGAGATAGAGACAATGTATAAAGATTGTCTACTGAAATATGCCTTCCTGTTCTACAAGTTGTAGATTGTTTTTCCTAAAAAGTAGCCCTCAAAACAATGCATATGTTTTTCAATTAAATGTTTCTTCTCATCAAGTATTTGACAGTTGTGATTTTTTTTTTGCCACAGACTGTAGTGTAGAGACAAAATTTGAATGTATATTCTCCCTGTAACTACAGCAATACAGCAATGGGAAGCAATTCTTACTATAAGGTAAAGGGAGTGCTCTTTATGTTTGAGCTTGGTATTTATTAAGAGTCATACAGTGCACATTATCCCACTAATCTTCACCAATGCATATTTCTAATCTTAATATTGTATCCATAAACCATGGTTCTTTGTAGTTAACATCACCAAGTGCAGATGGTGGCATAATGCAGATGAATTAATTCCAAGCCTCATTATTCAGAATATGATCGAATCTATCTATCTATTCAACTTTATATCGTCCATCGGGTTTAATCCAAGTTTGGAAATTACTCCAAAAATCAACACTGGATGTAATGTGTACTTTCTTTACAGTCATGCAGAGTCTACCCTTTAATGTCTCTGCTTCTTTGCACTAACATGGTTCTACAGTTGCCTTCCATAATGAGCTAGTATTAGTCTGTGCTGCCAATCAAATAGAGAAGTGATTAGATCACCTTTTCTTAAGTCCTTTGTTCATCTTCTTTGAGTTGAGCC
This sequence comes from Montemys delectorum, assembly GCA_019843815.1. Lineage (NCBI taxonomy): Eukaryota > Metazoa > Chordata > Mammalia > Rodentia > Muridae > Montemys > Montemys delectorum. The sequence goes on along the minus strand of JADRCD010222440.1, from coordinate 47,378 downwards.
AACAGTTGTTTAAAAGCTGCTCTGCATGAGGTAGTGCACTACATTTCCCTTCCCTTAGTGACTCTTAATACCTTTCAATAATACTTCTTTCTTATGGACACACTTACTAGGCATGCATTAGTCTGGAATTCTTTTTAAAAAGCTACCAAAAATATGATAATTAAAATAGGTAGGTCTTTAAAGAGCCAGGTGTTCTTTTTTTGTTTGTTTGTTTGTTTTTTGTTTTATTTCAAAACAGGATTTCTCTGTGGAGCCTTGGCTGTCCTGGAACTAACTCTGTAGACCAGGCTGGCATCCAACTCAGAAATCTGTCTGCCTCTGCCTCCCTCCAATGTGCAATGAGGACCTGCAACCTTCCAGAAATCCCCCAGGATTTTTGCTCCAGATTGAGACTTGTAAGGCATCCAGCCTCATAGCTGGATGGTTCTAAGGTTCATGGAAACAGAATATTGAGGTACCCTTTCCTTGTCATGTAGCCACTGTAATAAATTACATTTTAAAATATATTCATATATCCCTTCTATACCTCTAAAGAACCCTAAAACCAACACTTCCCCTTTATAAAGCACAGGCCTTCCTCTCTTCCCTAAGCAACAGATGTTTGAGCAGAGAGGAACATCTGGAACATCAGTGTAGTCCATTAAGTTTACATAATGGATTCAGGTTGGTTGGATGTGTTGGGCTTAGAGCTGACTGGACAGATGTAAAATATCTCTTAGAAATCTACTGCCAATGTGAAGTAAAAACTGAGAATGAGGAGATCCGTGCCATGAGGCATCTTTCCCACAAACCGTCACAGAACCCATAGAGCATATTGTTACCAGCACTGTGGGTGAATCTATAAAGTCCTGCATTTATATGTATGTCAGTTAAATATTTGTAAACATAGAGAAAACCGAAGCTCTGGGGATTTTTCTAGCACATAACAGTTCAGAAAATCCAGATAGAATGTTAAAGTTTTAAAAATGTTGAAATAAATATAGTCTTCTTTCTTTTGCATTTTCTAGTTCACAACAACAACAAAAATCTACTGAGGATGTAGCTTGTGGTGAAGGTCTGAAACCAAAATGCATGCTCTATAACTGATATCAATATTTTATTTATTGAAGATCTTCTGTAGAAACATGGTTTAAATAGGCCTATAACAATGAACTAATTTAATGACATTTGGTTGAAGTTAATTATTTTACCATTTCAAATATAAAGGTAATCAACTCAATTTAAATAGAATTCCATAATAAATGTATTTATGATGCTGTTTTTAAAAGAGACTTAACTTTTATTTATAGGTAATAATAATAATAATAATAATAATAATAATAATAATAATAATAATAACGCCTTCTTATGTTACACAGTATAACTGGGAAGATGAAAGAAACCAGGACAAAGAAAAATTAAGTATACTAAAATTTTAGAACTTGTGTTATAATAGGTCAAGTTTCTAAATTGTACATAAAGTAGAAGAGACTGGCTTAGCCTATAAACAATATTATGACTTCTAGATCATTACAAATAGGCTTTTTTAATCAAAATTTCTGCATCAGAATTTTCCATCACACATTATATATATATGTGTGTGTGTATGTATACATAATGTATATATATATATAATATATATATATTTTATATAGTATATATTAAATATATATTTAATATATATGTATGTATATATATGTATGTATATATATGTATATATATATATATATATATATATATATATATATATATATATGGCTTCCATAAGGAGTCTTAGGAGCATTTGACAGCACCTTCTGAGAAAGTTCACTCCTTTGCAGATGAACATCCCATTTCTGTTCCTCATATTAATTTTCTCCTGGTTGCTTTTACTGAAATACTGAAATTTCTACTCTTTTTCCAGAACCAATGCTCTATAGAAATAAATATGACATATCAAATGCAGTTCAACCCAAATAAAGGGAAAATAGTAATATCTGCCTCAGTTTTGTTATATATTTCTGTTATTGCTAATAAACACCTTGGCTAAGTTGTTTCTTATCTAAGTCCTATTCTGAATCCATCATTGCTTTTCCCTATTAGTAACCTCACATCTTTCTACAGTTGCTATTGCTAACCCAATAACCTTACCCTATGTTGCATATTTCTATTTTACACAACATTTTTTGTTGTTGTTGCTGCTGCTGCTGCTACCACTGCTGCTGTTTTATCCCCAACGCCAGGCATGGAAAGTTTCCCTTTAACTTGTGGGTTAGGATAGTCAAGGAGACTTCCAAACTAATCAGGCTGATGCCATTGCTTTTGGATGCATCCCGTATCCTGTATGTAAGAACCTATTTCTGAAGATACTACATATTTCCCACCCAAGGCTTTAAAAAATTTCAACTTGATTCATCACACAGGGATTAGAAAAATTCAGCTGGATCCAACTTGGAAACTTCCTCTCTGTGGATTAGTCTCCAAATACAGAATGTGTTTTGCAAGGAGCAAAGGAAAAAAACGATAATCCCAAACCAGACAGCTGTAGATCCTATGAATTACAGCAATGACCAATGAGGCAATATCTCCCCAAAGGCATAACGTGGCACATAATTCCATCTCTGGATGAAAAGTGCTATAGGCAATTAATAGCTACTAAGAGATAGTCACTCTTCACTAGAATTAGCCTTCTCTTAGGTTATGCAATCCAAAGTAGTTAGCCTTAGATATGAATGAATGGCTAGCAACTAAAAATGAACTCATCAAGCTGTCTACTTTAGGATGTACTCACACGTGTATGTGTGTGTGTGTGTGTGTGTGTGTGTGTGTGTGTGTGTGTGTTCGTGCGCACGTGCTGCAGCTGTACAAGTGCACATGTGTGTGTACATATATGCATAACAATAATTTAAAAATAGGTCAAGAGTTGGGAGAGTGAGGGTTTGACACTGGAGGAGTTGGAGTAGGGAGAAGGAGATGTAATGTAAATATAGTTCCCAGATATGAAATTCTCAAAAATTAATTAAAAGAGCTAAAATAGAAATAATTGGCTCCTCTTTAAAAGATGCTGAAAATTTGCCATTGGGATTTTTAATTATCAGATTCTAAGTTTCCAAAATCTTATGTAGTGCTATTTTATTCTCCTAATGAAGTCTAACCCAGTTGGTACTCTTTAAAATGTGACAAATGTATGGCTGGGTGAGTTTGTATTTTTACTTATATTATTTTATTTTATTTTTTGCTTAGTCATTTTTATTGGATATTTTGTTTATTTACTTTTCAAATGTTATCCAGTTTCCCGATTTACCACCCAGAAACCCCCTACCCCATCCCCCCACTCCTGCTTCTATGAGGGTATGCCCCAACCTACTCACTCACTCTCACCTCCTTCCCGCCCCCCTCACATTTCCCTACACTGAGGCATGAAGCCTTCATGATACCAAGGACTGCTTCTCCCATTGATGCCTGACAAGTCCATCCTCTGCTACATAAATGGGTCCTTCTATGTGTACTCCTTGGTGGGTGGTTTAGACCCTGGGAGCTTTAGTTTGTATTTTTAAATCTAACAGACATTTGTGGGTTGTGTTCAGTAAATTCAGTCAAAATCATTAATAATGTGAAATTGGCTAATCCTTTTGTGCAAAGTAAAATTTGAATCTTGTATTGATAAATACTTCTGTGTTCTTTATGCCTGTTTACCTAAAGAAAACCTTTTTAATCATCATTTACTATATATAATTTTACCCCAAATTTAACTAGACTTTAGGGAGACTATTTTTTTAGAGGAAGTTAGAAAAAATTAGACTTTAGATAGATACATATTATTGAAAGTAATTTTTGGTGAATTTCCTCCCTCACTTTCCTAGGAGCTGTATCCCTTTGCTTTCTCTGTAGCAGTATATATGAATTCCCCTTCTTCCATGTTCTCATCAGCATCTGTATGAGTTCCTCCTGTTCTACATTCTCATCCACATCTGTAATTTCTCTTCTTGATGTTAGCTATTCTGCTTTATGCGACCTGGAGTCACAAAGCAGTTTTAATGCATTGTACTGGTGGCTAAGTATTTTAATTGAATATGTCATAAGAAGTTATATATCACTTGTATTTTTTCATATTAGAACTGCTAATTAATCAGTTAATTCATTTGCCCATTTGCTGATTCTATAATTTTGGGGGTTTTGAGTGATTTACTCTTTCTAATTCTTTATATATTCTCTATGTTAATTTCCTCTTTGATGAATTGTATGGAAAGTTAGTTTCCCATCTGAAAGCTGTTTTTCTGTTCTTAATAATTTAATTTTTTTTTATTTTAAGTCTAAAGATGTATCCCTGTAGGAGTGCATATATACATCCACATATGGGCCTGATAATTGTAGAAATCAGAAGAAGGCTTTGGATCTCATGGACTGGAGTTAAAAATGATTGTGAACCATCATGTGGTACTGAGAATTGAATCCAGGTTCTTCATGAACAAGTTCTCTTAATCCCTGAGCCATGTCTATGGCCCATTGCACCATTCTGATAATGTTTTTTTTTTTGTGTGTGTGTGTGTTTTCGTGCAGAATATATAATTCAGAAACATACTTCCAATGCTTTTCATTATTTCCTGTACTATAAGAGTCCTTTTCAGAGAACCCTTGCCTGTCCTGTATCCAGAAGTTTATAACACCTACTTATTCCTCTAGCATTCTAAAGATTTTAAAGTGTTGTATCATATAGCTGAATCATTTTGAGTTGATTTTTGCGCTGGATTAGAAATTTGGATCTAATTTTTCTCTTCTACATGTGGAAACATTGTAGTTTACACTTTCTTGAAAAGGTTGTCTTTTATATCATGTGTATTTTTGACACTTTTATTAAAAAACTGTAGGGGGTGTTAATTTTAATTGTATGCCACTTTGTGTGTTTGAATCTCGACATTCAGCAAACATTAATTGCATTATATTTGTCATATATATGACATGCATGTACATAGGTCATTATACATGCATCTGGCATAAGCCAAGTCTTGCAAACAATGAAAAATCAAGGACTGCTTTCTGATTTCTCATAAGAAAAGAAAACCTACTCCAAATAGTGTGCTCTCTGAGTGTTTCTCCTTCAGGAAAATAGGTAAAAAAATTGCACACCCTGTCAGGTCAGCTGAAGAAGAAGAGAAAGATAGTGAAATAGTAATGAATATCTATGCTTCAGTGGCTGGAGGGAAAAGACTGTGTCTGAACAATGTCTCACTACCTTTTAGAGGAAAAAGCAACTGCCTATGGTGAAGTCATTGCTGATCGTAATTATTTGCCCAACTATAAAATGAGAATCAGATTGATATTGAAGTTTCACTCCTTTCTTGCCTATTAATTTCTTGCCTATTAAGTATCCAGTTATACATTTTGTAGCTGGAATTTTTGGCCTTATTATTTTAGAACTTTAAGTTTTATTACTACTTATTGAATAACCCCTGCCTTTATTATAAAATATTCAATCTTGATGGTTGTGCTACATCACTGTTTATTGAAGTTATCCATGATGTTTCTTTCCACATTACATAGCATTTACTTTCCCACATTCCTTGGAAATCTGAAGCTCAGACTTCTTATCACTGTGTTCACAACTAAGCCTGTTGTATTTTGCTTATAAATTTGAGGTTTTATGATGTGACTAGGAATATGTCTGGAGGCCCTCTCTATCAATAGTCCAACTGTTGCACATTAGCCAGCCCTGAGTGCTGAGACACTATGACCATCAGTTCTGCATCGTCACCCAATTTCAACCTCAATAATTGCATCCATGAGCCTCCTATATCCTAAGTATTCTAGATCACTGGCTCTAATTCCAATAATATTTACATCCTGATGGGTAGGTAGTCAACTAGTTGGCTGTGCATTCTTTCAGTTTACATCCTCCAAAATACAGCAGTATAAGAGATGATCACAAGAAGCTCCACCCTCTTCTGAGGTTTCCACAAATGGGTTGGCATTTACTCATCTGTTAGATCACAGGTGGAAATAATCATTTGCATTGTGATGCCACTAAGTTTTAGACTGACTTGTACAGCAGGCTATAAATAGAGCAAACAGCTTCTCAAGCAAAACCTCGAGGTTGTAACGGATGCATTTTACTTATACATTTTGGGATTTTTAAATGTTAATTAACACATTTGAGGATGAGCACCGTGATACACAAAGACAACTCATGCCACTTAACATTATTGTAAAGGTTGGATGAGTGAGTAATTCAGCTCTTAGGCTAAGTAGTTAGCTTCCACTAATTCCTCACTGGTTCCTGGATGATATATGTCTATACCAATTCCATCTATGTACAGCATATAATGCATCCATTTTTTCCTCCTTTAAAAAATTGTGGGTGGGTGTGGATGTATGTATTTGACGATATGTCTGTCTATGCTTCTTGTGTGCATATGTGTGTGTATCTTTATGTTTGTGTGTGTCCATGTGTGTTTGTGTGTGTATGTCTGCATGGGTATATGTGCGTGTATATTTTGTTTGTCTGTGTGTGTTTTTGTGATGTGGTGTGTCGCTTGCCTGCAGAGGACAAAAGAAGTACTTAAGCTGGCCCTGGAGTGAGAGATGGTTGGAAGCAACCTGACATAGGTACTAGGAACTGAACTCGAGTCCTTGTCCTCAGCAAGAGCAACAAGAGTTTTGAACTGCGCCGTTGCCTGAGCTGCTCCCCCATGCTTTCTCACTTCCTCATCCTTTGCCTGAGCTGCTCCCCCATGCTTTCTCACTTCCTCATCCTTTCTCTCACTTCACACTATTACCAAATATTATATTACATCTAATTTAACATGTATTTTCAGGAACTTGAAGCTTTTAGATTTCAAATTTAATTTTCAAGTGCTGCAGGGTGGCAATATCCTAATTTAATAATACTTAGAAGATAGTAAATCATTACAAATCATATAAAATATTTAATTAAAAAATGCATTTGTCTTTATCACCATGAAGTCAAAGTTAAGGGCTAAATGTTTATATAAATTAGTTATTAAGCACTCAAATACAAATTATATTTTGTGAGAATACAAGATAAATTAAAGTGCTTTTAATATGTTTTAAAACAGCAATTTTACATTTCTTCAATTTAGCACTATGAAATATCATAATAGGAATGAAAAGGAAGATTCTAAATGATATTATGAATGATTTAAAGTTTAAATAGGAGGAAACACAAAGTTTTTAGCACTAATAGCTCGAATGGATTTAGAGCAGAAAATTCAAAGCTAACTCCATGTCCAAAACTTAACTTGTGAAATGTCCCTTTTTATAAAGTGAGGCAACATACAGTAGGCTTTTCACAGTATTGATCAGGAATTCTTCTGTGTGGCAGAGGCTTTGCCATCATTATCTCTTTTAACCTTCTTAATGGCTCTCCAGGTTTTAATATAATATAATAAGAAGAAAATGAGAGTATAAATCAGTTTTCTCCAGGGACAAGCCCCTGACAGGGTGCCAAATGCTAGGTGATCAGTCCTAAATAGATGTACATACTGATCAATATTACATGTAGCCAGTGGGTTAAACATGCACACATAGATAGATATAGTATAAATACATAATGATTGAAGAAGTGATCATAAATTTGATAGGAACAAGGAGGGAATATGAGGAATCAGAGTGGTAGAAATTAAACTAAATATTTCAAATAATTGGGAAAAAAGTAAAAAAGTAAAAAGAGATGATAACAATTCAGTGAAACTGATTTACTAAAGCCAACATAAGTCGCAGTTTTGAGACACACACACACACACACACACACACACACACACATATGTTATATATATATAAAACATATAAAACACTGCCTCCTCCTAGCACCCCCAACCAGACTTCCTTCCTTTTTTTCCTCTGAGAGGGTATGACCCTCCTAGATAACTCCCTCCTCTGACCCGGGTGCATCAAGTCTCTATCAGGGAAGGGACATCCTCTCTCACTGAGGCCAGACAAGGAAGTCCTTTTGAGAACTGGATACCACAGTCAGGCTACAGCTTTAGGAAGAGCCTTCAACTCAGGCATTTGGGGGGGGGGGGCAACATAGAGACTGAACGACACATCTGCTACATACATGCCAGGGCCTTCGTCCAAGCCGCATGTCTTCTTTGGTTGGTGGCTCAGTCTCTATGAGCTCCCAGAGATCCAGGTCAGGCGACTCTGTTGGTCCTCCAGAGGAGTTCGTATCCCCTTCAGGGCCTTCAGTCCTTCCTCTAACCCTTATGCAAGTGTCATCGACCTCCGCCCAATGTTTGGCTGTGGATATCTGCCTCTGTTTCAGTCAGGTGCTAGGTAGAGCCTATCAGAGAACAGTTACGCTTTGCTCCTGTTTGCAAACTTAACAGAGTATCATTAATAATATCATGGAGAGATGGGGACTGTGGATGGATGTTGAGACAAGATTTCTGTTCATGCTCCAAATTGTGTCCTTTCTCCACCATGCCACTGATTTTTCTAGTTAAAAATGCAATATTACCTTTTTGACAGTGCCCTGAAATTTTTAAAATAGACTTCTAATAGTTAACTACTACACACAATTGGAGAAAACTAAAATATGTTTTTAGAGCCAACTTGTACAAGAACCTGAGATACTTGGATTTGACACAGACAAAACAACCATGGAGAACTGTTACAAATTTCAATACGGCGGTTATTGATTAAATTTTGCTCAGATTAGTATTTAAAATGAGAATATTTTTCGTGTTATGTACAAAACTTCATGATTCAAGCATTTTATACTTGCATTTACTTGTTATTAGTTGTAAAGACTTTATCACTTGCTGTGGTAAAATCGGCACATACACAAAATAGCACATTATTAAAAATAACTTTTTATATATGTAAATATATCTTACATAGTTTGGCACACTAACAACATTTATACCTTGGTCAAATATAATTAAATAACTTGTTGCTAAGAAAGTATGATTTAGATTTAACTAGAGTAAGCCAAGAATGTTCGGGAAAACATTTTAAATTGGTATTTTGAAAAATATATGTGCATCTAAGAAAAGAAAAATAATTTTGCTAACCGCAGAAATGTAGACGCTTTTTTACTTAAAAGCAAACTAAAACTTGAGAGACAAAACAATAAAACAACAATAAAAGATATACCAATGAATTAGATTCTGTGAACAGACAGTATTTTTGAATGTTTTGGATTTGACATTTAAACATATGCCCTTGTGCCGTATCCAGTTCTTGATATATTGGTATCTTAGAAACCAGGAGCTGCAAAATGCTCCTGAGGAAGAAAACAAAAGCTGACCAGTGTCAGCCAGCTCTGTGAGTCACTCAGAAAACACTACCACCCAAGAGAATTTAACCCTCTCCTACCTGAAGATCAGCAGGACTGCTCTTCTGTGTCTTTCGTATCAGCCACTCAGTAATTACATAATATATATTATGGTAATATTAATTTTATTCATACAGTAGAAAGCACAGTTGACTACTGAATATGAGTGTCATATTCTGGACATATAACCTATTTTTTATATTGTGAATTCACATTACACTTGTGTTTACCCACACTGTATTGTTTTGAATTTTTATTTTTCTTTAACTTTAAAAAGCAGTTGTGGAAGGCTTTTTTAGAAATATAGTCAGCTACATACTACATAATTAAATAACTTGTTGCTAAGAAAGTATGATTTAGCTTTAACTAGATTAAGCCAAGAATGTTTGGGAAAACATTTTAAATTGGTATTTTGAAAAATATATGTGCATTTATTTTAGATAAACATTTTAGATTTCTTGTATTGCCAATATTAATGTTGCCCCTAAAAATAGAAATAAAATTTGATTTCTATGTCATTAGCTACATAAACCATTCATTTGTAGTGTTCCAATGCTCTTTATGAGAGATGGGGAAATATACATACATTGTACATACAGCCATTGTGATATCTGACTCATGCATTATACTCATATTTTAATTAGAGGGTACTACTTAATCAAACATTTAAATATAATTGACTGAAGAAAGACTTACAGCCTTTTGGCTGTGGACAGGGTATAGAAGATTTTTATTAACCCAAGCTCAAGCTATAAATGCAGTCTCTTTTTCTCATTTTTACATAATTATAGCAATATTGTCATTCAATTTTACCATTCTTCATCTTACAAAAGTATATTTTCCCATGTGTTCTGTCAAGAACCTATTTGTTCTAAGTTGCCATTATTCAATGTTTAATTATAGAGAAAATCTCCTAGTAAATATTACAGGTATTTTTCTTTTTACTTATTGAATTACATATCACAAAATTATACCAGTAGAATCATTTAATTTGGTAACGAAAATTAGTGAAATACTTCCATTCTCTTATTTCAAATCAGTAACTGCAGTTTATTCAAAGTCCTTCCTCATATTTTACTGCTGTATGATATAGTCCTTTATATAACTATTTTTGTGGTTTCTGTAATTAGATTATGCTTCTAAACTTTTAATTGCTTTGCCCATATCATCACCATCCTTACATGAAGCAACCTCTAGATCTCCTCAATTAACATTACTAAATTTTACTTTCAAATATCATCTGGCATCTTGATGTGATATCATTTTTAATGTTTAATATTTCCAATATTTGTTCTATAGTTATCTCTGATTAATATCAATTATGCCTAAACACTCAATAATGGTTCTGAGCTTATTATACAATCCAGTAAAAGTATTTCTTTATACTGTGATAAACAAAAAGCTACAAAATAAAGTTAACTGTCATTGGGCATATATAAATTGGGGATCACTTACATGTGAGAACCAGGTAAGTAGGCACCAACAGCTAACTGAAGGCAACTGTAACCAAAACCCAAATCATATTAGTGATACCACATTAACCTCTGGACCTAGGGATCCAGTCTAACATGAACATCAAGAATCATCACTTAGGTCTTGGTTTTATTTGCTATTGGTACACCATGAATTTTGTGTTCAATTACTAGGAAATAACACTAACTGTGAAACTATGGCTTAGTGAGATTTATGAAGAAATGAATCCTCCAACTCAGAGTATTCTTTTTTATTTTATTGAAAAAATATTTTTCATGCAATATATTCTGAGTGAAATTTTCCCTCCCCCAACTCCTCCCAGTTCTTTTCCAACCTCCCCTCTCATCAGAATCCACACCCTGTCTGTCTCTGGATGGAAAACAAACAGGCATATAGGGAATAATAATCAAATAAAACAGGATAAAACAAAATCAAATCAAATACTACAAAACAAAGAAAAAAAGAAACCAAAGAAAAACCACATCTTACATATAAAAGTCATAAAAACCACGTATATACATATATACATACAAGACCTGTAAAGGTAAAAATAATATGCTCCAACACATTATGAGAAAGAAAAACAAAACCAAAAATCTCCAAAGATGCTGTTGAGTTCATTTTGTGTTGGTAATCTACTGCTGAGCATGGAGTCTATCTTTAAAAGTGTTTTTTGTCCCCCACTAGGACTCTCAGAGAAAGTTCATTTTTCATCACAAGTGGTTATCAATTGGAGATGGTTTCTTTTTTTTTTAAGATTTTATTTATTTATTTTATGTATATGAGTACACTACTGCTTTCTTCAGACACACCAGAACAGGGCATCAGATCCCATCACGGATGGTTGTGAGCCATCATGTGGTTGTTGGGAATTGAACTCAGGACCTCAGGAAGAGCAGTCAGTGCTCTTAACTGCTGAGCCAATTCTCCAGCCCCTGGAGATGGTTTCTGGCTTAGGGATGGTAACGTATGTTCACTTCTTTCAGCCTTAGGACTCCATCTGAGCAGACCCATGCAGGTCCTGTGCATTGTGAGACAATCTGTGTGAGTTCATAAGTGCTTTGGTCCTGCTGTATTTAGAAGCCTCATTTCCTTTGTGTCCTCTATCCCCTCTGGCTCTTCCACACTTTGTACCTTATCTACTGTAGAACTGCCTGAGCCATAGGGTAGGAATGTGATGGAAACTCACAGTTATGGTTGAGTGTTCCAAGATCTCTTACTCTCTTGATATTTTCTGTCTGTGGGCCTCTGTATTTGTTACCATCCTCTTCAGGAGGAAGATTCTGTGATTGCACTTGAATAAGATGCTTGAGCAAGGCACTGATCTATAAGTATAGCAGAATATGGATAGGAAACCTTTTGTGTCTACATTCCTTTAGCAGAACATTAGTATCTGGATTTCTCCTACATCCCTGGCCTATCTAGTCTCAGGTTCTTGGTAACCAAATCCATGTCAGCTACGGGTTCCATCGCATGGAAGGGAACTTACTTCTAGTAGGATCTTGGTTGGCTACTTCCCCAAGCTTTGTGCCATGATTACACCAGTGTATCTTGTAGACAGGTCGCCATTGAAGATTGACGGGTCTGTAGCCTAGTTGATATTTACTTGGTAAATATCAATGTCCTGCTTGGTAGCATGCAGTATAACTACGGTCTGTGGGAGTGAAGGCTCTTGGTAGGCAACAGCGCCACTTTCCATGGTCAGGGAGCTGTATAAGCGTTGTTTTCATCAATAGGGCATTACCATCAATTTTTGGAATGCAACTAAAAGCTTTCGCAATATTTGGATTTTTTAGGGATTGTCATGGAACCCTTTTTGCTAACAACTAGATTAGAAGTAACTCAGTCCTGTTAGTGGAAATATCATTTGATGAGAAATTCCTAGTTGGTATTCCATCTCTCCCATTATTTGGGAAATTTAGTTTAGGTAGACTTCATATATGTATATATTTTAGTAAGCTCCTATGGTATTACCTTTCCACATGGTCCTTAGTTTTGAAAGTATTTTTTTATCAATAGTAGTAATGTAGAAGATTTCCATACATACATACATCCCCCCATGTTGCACCCATATACATGCACAGTGTGAATAATGTGCTTCCCAGAGCAAGCATTAGCAACACATACTTATTAAAAAACACCTCCATATCCTAGATATATTTTTTGACATGCATACTGTAACTCACTAAAGCATCTATATAAATATATATACACACACACATATATATATACATATATATACATATATATGTATGTATATACACACATGTGTGTATATATACAGGTAATATGACTAGTGGGAGAAGAGAGTTAGTTTTCTTCTTTAGTCTGGTCCATGATTGTGTTCCTAACAGCATTGTATGAAAAAAAATATTTCTCTAATTTCTTCAGGAATTATATTTATATTACTTTGCAGTATATTTTTAAAGTGATTAGAGAATCTGTTAACACAATTCCTCAGAACACATTAGATAGTTTTCTACTTCTAATAAATGTTTTTTATTGGAGATTGGCATACATAAAAGATAGAAGTTTGGCCTGTGAGCATAAGATTGGAAATGCTGAACTGAGCAGAGTGACTTGAGGAGACAGAGATCCACGAACATTGCACGCAAGTGTGTGTGTGCATGTGTGCATGCGTGTGCATGTGTGCATGTGTGTGCATGTGTGTGTGTGTGTTTATGTGTGTCACTCTTAAACTACACACAGTAGTCAATGCCTCTTCTCATCTATGAGCTTAATGTTCATTCTCAGTAATAGCTCAGCAATACAAAATTAGCCAGACTGTATAGAATAAGTGTTTGAGTAACAGATATGAAGGAGTGAGTAGATAGTGTTTTTTTTCTAAATAAACATACTGATAGAAAAAAAGAAAAAATTTGCTTAACCTGAAATATTTCTGAAAAGTTATCATGCATTGCAAGATGAGAGCCTAAGGAATATTTGTGAACTAGAGTCTACTGGCTTAGCACATTAATCCCATGTTCTGTTCATAGATGTTTCTGAAAGGTGGTGCAGAATATTTATCTACAAGGCATATGAGGTAATCATTTTATAATGATTGTGAGAAAATCTTTGATTTGTTTTAATGCTTGTGTCAAAATTTGTAAAATCTTAATATGATGGTTTTTATGATTTGGCCTCTGGAATAATTATTTTCAGTTCGCCTTGTAAGGATGACATCTCTGTTGTGGTCTTGGGAAAAATAGTTATATCTTTTCTTTCAGCCTTGCAAAGTTCATGATAATAACTTCTCTAACAGAATACTGATGAACAAAAGATAAGTATAAGAAATTACTTTAAACCAAGTTTTATGTAATAATGGAAACTAAAAAATGAAGCCTCCAAAATAAGTATGTTCAGGGAACCCTGTGCACATTTTGCAATTAGGTTTTATGAACATAAGACATGTATGTAAAATAATATCTATACCAAAATGTTACAATCAATTTGTAACAGACGAGGCAATCCCTAAACAACTACTTGTTGAGATTTTTATTGGCATCTCTGTCTTTATTCCTGTAGTTATAAGACCGAACCAATGAATGCTTTGTAACTTAACCTCAGGGTAGTAGGTCAGAATATTCTTTGTGGTTACCTCTCATAGATGGCTAGGGGAATACAAGGCCACCTGTTTCCTTTGTTTTATCCATTTCCAAAGTATCCTGTTGTAGGGTACCATGTTCTCCACTCTATCAAGGGAAGTAATCACCTCATGAAAAAACGTGGAAAAAATGCCTATGCATCAAGGAAAAGCAATATGAAGGCATGCAGAAAAGGCTTCATCATAATCCCAAACACACTAAATGGTCTCTCACATGAAAATCTAAGAAGAGAAGCTGTCTAAGGCTGCTCTGTGAGTCATGGTACCTGACTTCTTCCTTGTTTTGTGACTAACATTGCCACTTTCAGGAAGACGCCTGCACCTCAGCCGTCATGTCCTCCCATTGGGAAAGAAGTGAGAGGCCAAAGTACAGATAAGGGCTTGCTTCACTGAGCTTATCTCCAATGTTTTGCATTCAGAGCCAGTTCTAAATAAAATAGCTTCCATTCTTTTTGGAGTTTATTGACCTGGGCATATTACAACTCCATACATATCCTTTGAGGTACTGTAGGAGAAAGGATATCGATCAAATAACCAACACACTGCCACAGAATGAAAGAAGGATGTGGAAAAGCAGACTCTGGCTCTCTGATAATCAAATTGTTTGTATTAAAAAGCATAAAAATGTAATAATTTGGAGGCAAAAATAAACATAAGGTTCTCGTGGTTCAAATCTTCATCTTATGAATGAACAGGCACCAAGAGAAGAGAAAGGACATTACGAGTATCCCCATGTGGACAAATCATGGCACTAGCAAGTTTTATTTCTGTTTCTACTTGCAGATTCTCTACTTTTGACCAAAGGACAATACAGTCAGGGACCCACAGAGGCTATTTGTCATTCTCAACATAAAAATGAAGGGAAGTTTTCAGCAGTGACCAATTACTGTATTGTGAGTTGGGTTTTAAAGGTGACTGGGACTCTAAAATAGGAACTACAGTCTCTTACCATCACTATAACATAGAACGGAAGTCATGCACTATAACATAGAAAGGAAGAAAACACAGCCTGCTCTGAATCTCTTAAATGGAAGCCCATAGCCATCATATATTTTGACAAGATTTTCCATTAACTAAAGTCAACTTGAAATCAGAGATTAGCAGAGCATACTAGGACCCAGAAATTTTGTTTCCTGGAGGAAAGGACAGTGAGAATATACATTGTCAAAATATGATGTCAGATCTCAATCAGACTTATGATTATAGAAACGGATACCAGCACAACCCAGACTGATTCAGAATGTTCTGCCCTAGTACACAGTCATGTGCTCTTTATAGCCAGAAAAGCAAATGTGACATACTTGAGGAGGAAGTGGAGTGAAGACAGGACATTGGTTACAGTACAAGTCTATCATTGTTGAATACACAAGAACAGTTGGCTTTTTTTTTTTTGACTGGCTGAGGCTCAGGTACTCAGATATTCCTTACAATGTAAGTTACAGTGTGTTAGGTTGAAGTTCAGGTAAGACTTTAGGCTAAACAAAACATAGGGAGAGGTATTTTAGGATAGGACAAAAGTTTTACCTAACACCATTTTACAACCTAAGGGCTCCTCAAAAAATCTCTTCCTTAGTAAAAATGTCAGTAGTTAATTCAGAGACTTATAACTATTCAAAGCCTGAGACAATATGAAAGTAAGTGCTCATTTCCAAGGCTCAGGGATCATCATGGGTAGGAGGGAAAAATCTAAGAGCCACAGGATAGTGAGGAGTGTTGTGAAAGGCTGGCTTCTGAACATAACATGGCACATGTGAACTCACGGCATCCTTGGTTGCTAGTACAAGCCCTGAAAAAAGATTAAGAGAGTTCAACATTCCTTCTTGGATTAGAGAAGGAAGCCCAATATCCCACCTTAGCTGAGGACTTAATGGAAATTGATGCTTGTTGAGGGAAGAAAAATAACTTTTCTTAGGTAAGGACACATTGATAGGTTACCATGTTCAGGTGTATAACCACACACACACACACACACACACACACACACACACACACACACACACACACAAACACACACACACACACATACATACTCATACATTCACACACACAAACACACACACATACACACACTGACACTCACACACAGAGACACACAGAGACACACATACACACAAACACATGGGCAGCACTGGTTTGACTTAGTAAGATATAATATTTTTTAAAGACATAAATTTGGAAGGAAAATGGAAGATATTTTAAAGGGCTGGAAGTAAAGGGTAGAAACTAAATTTGATAATACATTACATGCATATGACATTTTCAAAAAATTAAAACACTCCCTTATTTAAATATATCAGGGGAATTCTGCAATTTCTGAGACAAGTTGTCCCTTGGTTTCTAGCTATGTTTGCTTCATCCTCTCATATTGCCCATGTTCTGAGCATATTAGCTTCTCTACTGAGGTCCTCATTCCTGGTTTCTCAACTGCCTGTTATATGCTGTTTGTAAGTAATTACTAAATAACTACTTGTCAAAGCACTTGATTGCTTCCAGGAGGTTCTAGTAATGAGATCACAGGTCTTACATGGTATAAAATAACAGCCTTCAATTTGGCTAAGAGGCTAGCATATTTTCATGGCCTACTACAGTATAAGTTTCCCCAAAACTCACTTAAATCTTCAAAAAGTGACTAGGAAGATAGTTTTTAAAAAATATGAACTCCTTGGAAACAGTACTTCCTGTTACAAAGGAAGTAGGAGCCCAAGGACTCGGTTGCAACTCATTGTTTACTATGATAAGTGTTTTGCGATGAATCATTCTGGTGTAATCATACGATGTATCCACCGATCATGCTTCTGAGCTCGGCTATATTAATGACCTATGGAATTTATAAGTCTCTGGATCACAAGTACCATTACAGAGAAACATTGGAACTTCCCACAGGCATCCTGCATGTAGGCTTATAGCTTCCCTCAGAGCATCAATTCCCAGATGGTGGATAACCTGAAGACCAATGTCTGTTTCTATCCCCACAGTTGGGTTTGCTTTTGTTTCTTACATCCGTGTCAATCTAAGGACCCAGTAGTTGATAGCTATAATGATTTATCAGCATCAGATTCTAATGGGATGTGCACTACTAATTTCCTCATAGGTTTGTTGGCAGAAACATAAGGCTTCTTCAATATTTACTAAAATATCGTTTAGAAAATATCAGATTATTTTTTCCCTCATTTTTTATTAGATATTTTCTTTATTTACATGTAAATTTTCCCTTTCCCAGGTTCCCCTCCAAAAAACAAACAAACAAACAAACAAAAACAACAAGAACAAACCCCTGTTGCCTCCCCCTCCCCATGCCTGCCACCCCACCCTCTCCCACTTATTGGCCCTGGCATTCCCCTACACTGGGGCACAAAACCTTCACAAGGCCGAGGTCCTTTCCTCCTATTGATGATCAGCTTTGCAATCCTCTACTATACACATGCTGCCAGAACATTCAGTCCCACCCTGTATAGTCCTTGATTGGTGGTTGGGTCCCTGGGAGCTCTGAGGGTACTAGTTAGTAATTGTTGTTCATCCTAAGGGGCTGCAAACCCTTCAGCTCCATAGAACCTTTCTCTAACTCCTTCACTGGGGACAGTGTACTCAGTTCAATGAATGGTTGTGAGCCTCTACATCTGTATTAGTCAGGTATTGTCAGAGCCTCTCAGGAGATAGCTTTATGCTTGTCCTTCCTTCAGTCTCTGCTCCATAGTTAATCTCTGCCACTCCTTCTGTGGGTGTTTGATGAAAATATCAGATTATTTGATCTTAAAACCTGTATATAAAACAATGTGAAATAGATTAGCAGTCTGTTCATGACATTAGCATAACCGATTAGTTCAGAAAAGCCCTATTTTAGAGACTTTTGTGTCCTCAGAGAGGGGGCAGAGAGGAGAAACATATATGATGGTATCCAGGCACACATGTATGATCATGTTTGTATATGTTCCTCAGTAAGTATAGGCTAATGAGGATGTTTCTCAGTTTCACTTATATTTCACCACAGAACATTAATATCAGTATTTCTTTTGTCCTCAATATGGTATGACAGGTTTTTTTTTTTTTTAAGATTTATTTATTGTTATATGTAAGTACACTGTAGCTATCTTTAGACACACCAGAAGAGGGTGTCAGGGTGGTTGCAAGCCACCATGTGGTTGCTGGGATTTGAACTCAGGACCCTTGTAATAGCAGTCAGTGCTCTTAACCACTGAGTCATCTCACCAGCCCCGGTATGACAGACTAAAGGATAAGGAAAATGAGTTTGTATCTGTTAATCTCAATTCATAGTTTTGACTTTTTTCCTAAGAAATAATTCACAGAAAACTACGATTTTATAATTTTGAAATCTCACCATGCCAGTTTCAAACTTCTAGGGTGATCATTTTGCCCATTATAGTAAAACATATCCTATACCCAACTCCAACATTGCTACCCGTACTTTGTGAAAATATGCACCTTTATATATTTAGTTACTCCATTTTAAAAATCGTATCTGCTGCTCTAAATGAGTTTTTTAAATATTCCTGACAGTTGTTATTCCTCTAATTTTTCTTTCCTTTCTGGGAAGAATTTGGAGGACTGAAAATTTCCACGGTGAACTCAGACACCTTGAATATGACCTTCAGATATTTACCCCTCTACACTAATGAGACTTCAGGCAGCTTATTTGAAGAGGAGACTTTGCCTTATTTCTGCTTAGCTAAATTAAATTGATCATAGCTGACTCTAAATAACCTCCTGTTATTTATTTTTGTTTTACAGTGCTTTTAGAAGGTCCCAAAAAATTTCATAATTTGTGTTGGGTGTCAGAATTAAAAATATTACACTCTATTCTTTCCAGTCAGATGCTGGAGGCAATGACCTTGCGTTTATTCCAGAAACGAAACTGAATATAACAATATCACTTTTGCTGTAATAGTTATGGCATGACAAAATTCAGAGTAAAGGTCAGGAGCCTTAATAAACACAAACTAGAGATCGCCTTTCTAACTCTGACCTTGACCTAACTTAGAGTCAAATATTCAGAGACTTCCAATTTCTATTCATAAATATTTCAATAACATAATAGGCCATAAGAAAGTTGTTAATGATTGCTTTTTTAAATTGTTATAAACCTGGAGATACATGTACCACTAGTTCATACCTAGGATGAGACATTAAGAGTAACCCACCACTCACTATGTTCCTTATACCATGGTTAGAAAGAATCCCAGCAGACTGTGGTCAGCAAGGCTAAATTTTAAACTGAGTGGAAAATCAAAGTATCTCAGGATTGCTGGAAAGCATCCTTAAAGTTTAATCTACAATGTTCTTACCTTGCCTGTATATGCCGAGTTAGACTGGGAAGCCGAGGAAAATTCTAAATTATCCTATAAGATGTTATACAGAAGAGCACTTGCATTGTTTTGAGCTTTCTCGACTTTGTTGGAAGCATGAGGATTGGAAAGGGAGAGAACAAGAGTAAGGATCACCTTGTCACAAGCACTGGCTGTGTCTTCTCACATGGAAAGACTTCTGTGTTTTCTTCTCTGCCTCGAAAAATATATGGAGCATATTGAGAGCAATCTTATCTGAACTAATTATGTTCTGAAAGGACAAAAATATTTCTTCCTTGCTTTTATTTGTACTATATAAGTCAAAGTCACTACAGGAAATAACAATAAAATGCAGGCAATCTGTCTTTTTATAGACATATTGTCTATCATTCTGTTATCAGCACGATCAGCTGATAGTCAAGAGGAGAATCAGCATTTTTGCTAGGCTAACCATACTTTTACATATGCATGACAGACCATACTTTTTACTACTAATTTCAAAGCTGTATTTGTTATCTTTGTTTAAGGACAATTTATATAGAGTGGGCACGGATTCCACCCTTGTTAGTATTTGACTTATTAATGGTGCTTCCAATTTTTACTCTGCACTTTGGGTCTAAAAGCAGTGTATCATTATGAAAGGATGTTTGTCTTCCTCCTGAGAGCCAATCAAATAGGGAGAAAAATGTCTGAAAGTAATGTTGGAAAATGTAGCCAATTATATGGACTCTTAGTAAATCATTCATGAGAAAGTGAATATCTAAAAAATTGGAAATGTTACATATCATTTAAATTTTCTATCAGTATTTAAATGTATGCTGAATTGTTTATGACATCTGCTATACAGATATTAATTGGCAGAACAGTTGATCAAACTGCTGAAGGCATCTGTTTAATTTCAATAACTTTAAAGTTCACATTTCAATCACAGTGAAAATATTCTGAATCCTTAATGAGAAATTCTGCCTTCTTTGTGGCTCAGGAGAGTTCTAGCTCACAACACAATTCAGGTTAGTTGTAGTAATACCATAGAGAAGAATAATTGTGCATGTTATTTAGATTCTTAACTCTTATCAATAACTGATATAGATACGTTTATTATGTGGGCTCTGTCATTGGTGATCTTAGTTACACTGGAAAAACAAATGGATATTATAAAGGTGACATATGACAAATTAAAATTGGACATAATTTCTGGTTGCCGTAGAGATGAAAAGCTGGAACAGAGTGAGAGGCAGGGTATCAAGATAACTATCTATGTTGACTTACATCTTGAAAGACTAGTAGAAGCCAGAAAAAAGAGCAAAGACCAGAAAACATATTAACTCAGAGAAAACGTCTTGTAAAAGTATGGGCGTCGAATCAACTGTTAAGGAGGCAGGAAGTAGTTCAATGTGACAGAACTAGCTTAGGTTTTGGGGGGTGGCTTTAGTACTTATGGACACAGAGGCAAGGGATAATTACTGCCAGCTCCTTGTGATTTTCATGGCAAGTTTGACTTGAGGCATGATATAACTTTCATCTTAGATTGCCATCATTTGGCAGCTACTAATGGAAGCAGAGAATATTCTATAGGGAGGGACATGGCTGAAAAGTCAGCTGGGCTGACCCGCACACCAAACTCCTTTCGGGATGCTTGTGGTCTGTTCTGTAGTCTGAAACCTCGTTGGTGTCTGTGGGCCGAGCCTCTGGGGGCCATGTTGATAGCTGCCGCGCCTGAGGCTGTGGTGATGCTTGTGGTCTGGGCAGCCTCTGAAGACTGTCTGGTTCTTTAATCCAGCTGCAGCAGGGACTTGTATTTCTGGTCTTTGCTATGGCCAGGAACCATGTGGAGGACCATGCTCCACACTTCAGCTGACTGTGAAGAGCAAGTACGCTACTTTTGCGGTGATATGATGACTGCAGATACTCAGTTAAGAGGGAGAGACATGGAAGACTTCTGTGACAACCCCTACCCCCACACCTCTCCAAAAAATAATAATAACAGCCTATGCAGGAAGCCAGAAAAGAGAACTCTTAAAAATGTGATGGGATGCTGAGAAGTAGCTCTTCACAATTATGGCTTCTGGTGGATGTGCAGAAGGGGAAGGACTCAGTTCTATTTAAGGGGTAGGCCACTGAGAGTCAGACCATGCTCCAGTGAGTACCTAGAGGACACAAATTGGACACTTTTTAAATTCTATTTTTATTTTTACATTTTTTGAGGGGGGTCACAAAGGGTAGTGGACATGGAAAGACTGGGAAGTGACTGTGATCCAGGTGCGTGATTTGAAACTCCCAGAGAATCAATAACAAGGTTATGTTTAAAACAGAGAATGGACTGTATGGGAGTTAAAATGAAGTGAGAGAATTCTCTTTTCAACAGACTGAAATCATTACAGAAAACTATAACCATAAAAAATACAGAGTTGTGAAGCCCAGTCCCAATGGACACATCTACCAAACATTCCTACAACCCTATACAAAGCAAATAACCAATTGCTAGGAAGACCACAGTAGTCGATTATCCAATACCAAATACCAAATAATTGGCCCTGAAAACATACATACAAGTAACATTATACAGACTGAGCAGATTATATGTAGGGATAAGTATGTATATATACATATGTATTATAAGGAATAAGTATGTATACATGTACATATATATATTACTTATTAAGGAATATTTAATGAAGATAGAGGCCATGCATTGGAAAGGGAGCAAGGAGGATTATATAAGAAGGTTTTGAGGAAGGAAAGGGAAAGATAAATTTATATTATAATCTCAAAAATAAGAGGAAAAATGAAGATTGCATGTAACTATAGTTGGTCAAAAAAATGTAGTAATCCAAAGAAAAAGAAATAAAATGAGGTGATGTATTGTGGAGGGAAAACTATATTGTACTATTCATAAATAAAGTGACTAAGGATACGTACAACTCCAAAAGTGAATAGGAGAATTAGAATATAGGGAGGGTGAGTGAGAAAATGGGTAGATTTGTTTTTATCCACCATCTACCACATATGAAAAAATAATATCTAATTGGTGGACATGATGAAAGAGATGTAATTTAGCTTTAACATGAGTGTGGAAGGAAAATACATCACCTTATAGTTGTTTGGGTCATGATCAATAGACAAGCATGGTTGTTATTTATCATCCCAAGCCATGCCATACTACAAATTCACAGTAATAGTAGTGAGTAGAAACAGGTCCTACTTAATTGATAATGTAAGATGGCCTGGAGCTTTAGCCTGGACAATTAACATCTCTGTGAATGACAAAGAAAGAAGACAAGAAACAGTTCTTTAATTGTTATCTATGAACCTTTTATTGGTTACCGTGTGTAAATGCACATTTTGTCAGCCTGCTATCTTATAACTATTTGGTGTTTGGCTAGTAAATGAAAGCTCCTTGTATTTAATTTATAACCTTAGGATTCATCCAGTAGAAACACAGGAAATACAACAAATAGCCAATCTAATGAGATCAAACAGAGTTGGGGATTTGTGGGAAATAAGTTTTATTGTTGGGAGGCTTTGGTCATGTAAGTTCAGTTTGGATGGAGTCTGGAAGACCAAGCTAAAGCTGAGCAGACAACTAAAGGCCAAGAGAGTGAGCACTTTTATTTTTGGGATTCTTATTCAACTCTGTTTACTTACGTGATTGAGAGTAAAACAATTTTTTTTTTAATATTTTGTTGTTTATGAGAAAAAGGGGTAAAGAAGAAAAGATTAACAAATAACTGTTTGATGAGAACTAGATATTTGATAGCTCTCTCAGAATTCTCTATGAGAATATTTCACTAAGACTCTATGAAATACCATTTGCTAAGTGAAAAATAGATTATAGCTTCTGTGATAGCTTTCAATGTAACATTATACTAAGGTCATAATAGTGAAGTTGTCGTTAATGTTTTTCAGGAACTTCTTTGTTTTCTAAAGTTCAATTTCTTAACTAACATTCAAGGTCAACTATAAGACTCAGATATGTATTGGTTTTCTTAAGTTTAGGAACGAGTTGAGATATGTGAGTCCTACTTTAATATTTGTCTCAATCTCTTGCTGTACATGTATAGAGTTTCTGCTAATCACTGGGCTTTCCAGAAAAGATACTTTACCATGAATCAATTCTATGAAAATTTAGTTGAATAATTAATTATTTGGAAAATGCTTCAATTGACTTTCAATTTTTTCTCTAGAAATATCATGCTGTTTTCCTTTCTAGGAATGCTGTCTTGTAAAATTCCTGTCTGTTATTTGTATAATTATAGGTGCCATCTTAAATACCTATTTCTTATTTCTCTGAAAGCTATCTCCCTAAATTTTTCCATAATCCACACATTCACATTATACAATTAATTCCTCAATGCTGTTGGAAAAAAAAACTCACAAAAACACAAATATGCATCAGAAACAAACTTGAGTATCCTAGTATTGACATTTATAATGGTATATATCACAGGAAGACTGAGCTGCTGTCATTATGCAGAACCCACTAAGGCAATAATGCTAGTAATATCTCATCTATACTCTCCTGACAGCAGTCATTTCAACTCTATATTTCCAAAAAAATTGCTACTGTTCCCAAGATGGAATCACGTCCACCTGATTTTCCATCTTGAATCCAACTTTCTATTATCTTTTTCTGCTAAAACTTGGTATAAAGTACAAAGAGAAAACAACTTTCTGAGCTATAAACTATTTTAACCGTACATTATATTTCCAGTGATAAAATAAGGCAAGCCATAGTCATCCCATACCAACTGCAACATGTCAAATCAGCTTGGAGACAGTCACAGAACTTTAATCTCTCCTTTCTTCTTCCAATTGATTAGAATCAGTTCTTCATTTTGAATTTTATGCCATTTCTTTTTCCCTATGAAGAATAACAGCTAGGATGTTCCTTCTGCTTTTTCTATCTTGCTTTTATGTTCTCGTACTTAATACTCTCTTGTTTCTTATTTCTCTGAAAGCTACTTACCTAAAGTTTTCAACTTAATTTACACTTTCAGATTATACAATTAATTCCTCAATAGTGTTGAAAAAAATGAAACAAACCCAAGTTTCTTTAGATTGGCATTTGTAATTGTATCCAACAAGGATGTGCACTTCCTTATTGCACATAGTTGGAGTCAATGGTGAAACTTCTGGAAAATATCCTTACAGTGAGGCCATGAAAGCATTTGAATACTAATGTACAGATGTATCAAGGTTGGTCTCCCAAAGACATCATTATTAATGGTAATGTCTTCACTGCCTGAATGAATGAGAATCAATAGAGATAACAGTGAGTCCTTTATAACAAGATGTGGAAGATTATTATGTGCTATTCTTTGTCTTATTTTCCCATGGGAGAGTTGAATACTTCCCTCCTATTCCTTTCCTCAGTGTGTTTGTTGGTCATAAGGGATCTCATTAGAGTGCATTTCCTCTAGATCAGCCTGAGGTGGAGCTATGCATACATTCAAATGTGAAAATATTGGTAATTATATGAATCTAGTTCTATAGTACTACAAACATATGTAGACAAAAAGACTATTGAATCATTAGATCAAGGAAACCATTTGAGAAGAGGCTTCAGAAAGTAATGAAAGAAATGTACAGGAGAAAATTTTCAATTTGAATGTTTACTTCTTTTCCTGACTGCATTTGAACTAGGAAATGTATGCTGTTAATTTTTAAGGCAGTCAACAATGGTGTATGGAAGCAGCAGTGCTATTTCTTTCATACTGAGATCCTAAGACATGATATATGTGTAATCTATGTGTCCCTTAATGAAGATTTTCTATCAAATTCAGTATTCTATCTTACTTAGGTGCTTCAGTTCAGTCTTCCACATAAAGTGTACTAAGTGTGTGCCTGCCTCAGGAAATGTTGAATCTTGTTCCTTATTTCTAAAGTAGAGGATATTGGCTATAGAATTGAAAGCAAATAATTCCATAGGAAGATCCAAGGATCAACTTCTGAGATCATTTGATAAGATTCTTGAAAAACAAAGGTTAACTAATCAGTGAAATATAACAAAATATCAGTTGAATTGTCTTATGTCTGCTGAGATTTTTTGTTGTTTTATTTTGTTTTGTTTTTGCATCAGAGGTTCTGTGAAAATCATTATTTCTTCAAAGTAAAAAAAAAAATTCTGTAGTTTCCTTGTTTAATAAGAAAGCAAATAAATCACCTTCCTTATGGCTATTTCAAGAGAACTAGCCTGGCATTCAGTGGGAAGCAGCTTCACATTATTTTCTTGGGTTATTAATGCCATATGTCAAATTGAACATTTGCCCATGTATTTTTATCCTTATTTTTGAGAATCTAAAAGAGCTCATTGACAATGGGAATTCTGTATGAACCACTGTCTTCCCAGTTTGGTATGCTTGTAGAATCAAAAGCAGGACGTTTTAAAAAAGGAAACATGTTTTGTTTTAAGTATTCTTCTTTCTGTACCTATTTGCTACACACTTGCAGGTGAGTCTCCATGAGTATGCAAGGGCATAACTGAAAAACTCTAGATTGAACTTTTAAATATCTTATAAAATATATCTCTCTTTTTCTCTTTCTCTCCCTCCTTCTCCTTCTACCTACTCTTCTTATTACTCTTTCTCTCATAGGCACATACACACACACACACACACACACACACACACATACACACGAGAGAGAGAGAGAGAGAGAGAGAGAGAGAGAGAGAGAGAGAGAGAGACAGAGACAGAGACAGAGACAGAGACAGAGACAGAGAGAGACAGACAGGACAAACAGAGAGACAGAGATAGAGGCACAGACACACAGAGAGATCTATAGTATCATTCTATGAAATTAACAAAATATATTCTGCCTCTTGCCTCTTCTAAGTACTATTTGGTGTTTGAATTTTCTGTGGAATTGTTCATGGGATCTGATCAAGGATTCTGTAAATCATAAAATTTACATTTGTATAAAGCTTATGTGGATTTAGATGTCAAAACAGATTATCCCAAAGGAATGCTGAAACAGATGCATTACCTGCTAAGAATATGCAGAACACACAGAGTAGCATCACAGGGTAAGAGCTTTAAGTTGAGAGTTAGGCTTCTAAAAATAGCTGAGTGCTCAATCCTTTCTGTCTTTTCTAGACCTTACACAGTAGAGTATTCCCCAGGCTTATCTCTTGAATTGCATAAGCAATATAGCAACTTGAAATTACTTGTTGCTGAAAGCTTTGTCTACATGTATGCAAATTAAGTTGATTCCTTCAGAATTTAGATCTTCCTAATATATGTGGTTAGTAATTTACATAATTATCACACAGCTGTTAATTATCACACAGGATCACTTAATCCTGAGATTGACACGATTTTTGCAAAAGAGAAGTGTTTCCTACACAATTTCAATTTTGTTAAATGCTGATGTTATGAATTAGTGCTAGGGACTGATGACATGGCAACACTGGATAGTAAAGATAATATTGTGTGATATACTCCTTTGCCCAGGTATGAATTAATAATAACTTGACCTGAACTACAATTATCAAAATGATAATGATTTATGAAGAACATGCTGTTTCTTCTTAAACACTCTTATGTGAAGCAAACACAAGATAATAATTAAGGTGCTGCCTAAAATATATTGTACCTATAGGCAGTAGGTCTGAGAGACCGATGTCCTTACAGTGAGGCCATGAGCACGTAAACGGGACTCTGAATTGTATCATTATTTCTAAGATGAATATAAAGAAGGATGTTCTAGCTTCCATTAGCTATTGTGATAATCATAAGTTCTAATATGTTGTTATAAAAGAGATTTATATAGAACAAAATTGATATGTTTGTTTGTGCTTCTGATCATTATTGTAGAAATAATACCGCAAAACCATAAAGATGTTTCTTTGGGATCTATTTGTGTATTATACAGTGATAGTCAAACCGGATGAGACTTGGGACAAGTAACAAAACGCATCCTTCCTCTGTAGTAGAGTAAAATAAAGCTGAAACATCTGAATATATTTTACATGTTGACACATTTTAATACTTACCCTATAATAGCAGAAAATTTAGTTTTCTCAATGAATACACAAGGTATTTTCCCGTATCCTTTGTAATTGCAACTTTCTATAAATGTGTTAGTAAATCTGTTGGATCAATATTTTGTTTCATTTCAGGCTCAGTGCTTAGCTCTGGTAGAAAAAGCATAAGTCCTGTGGAAATCCAATACAAAATGGAAAAGTAGGAAAGCTGTAGCATTCTGTCAGTACACAAAGATATATGAAATGTTAAGGGACGTTTCTACCATTGCTTAGGTGGAGGGCCAGAATTATTACCATGTGAAAGTATGTTTTATAGTGACAAAATAAAAGCTATAGATACCTCAACATAAAGGACTGAATTTTAATTGCTTATCTTCTTTTACAAATTTGTTTTCTCTATGATTTGTTTTCTGTGTCTTAGCTATTCCCAAATCTGAAATGGGATTTTAATAATTTCTCATCATATGTATTTGTGAAAAGGTCAGAATTGAACATAACAGTAGAAAGTGTTAACATACACATGTGGATTATAATCAATCATATGAATACACAAACACCTTTAATCAATTTAACATTTTAGTTTGTGAAATACATGAGTTAGAGAACAGAAAGCTTTATGATTATTTGCCCTTAATATACATTCTTTGTATGTGTCAGACTTTTACAATTTTTCTCACTTAATACTCATAAAAATACAAATTATCCTCATAGCATGTGATGTACATAAACTGTCTAGTCTTTGAGTTATATAAAAATATTTTGTAATGCTTTGTTTTTTATATGATATCATAAATATTTGTATTACCAAAATATGTATTTGATACATTTTATAATATAATAATTGAAAATTACTAACAGAGGAATGATCTATATGCATAACTATTCTGCTTCATTTGTGTACCAGGTATGAGCTTTATTTAGAGGAAAAATTTGAACCTAGATGAAGGATTACTCACCAAGAATTGGTGGCTCATTATTACAACTCTGGTACCCAGAAGGCTGAATCATTAGGATGAGTTAAAGGCCAGTTTGAGTTAAATAGTATGTCCTAGGTCAAATAGCTCAAATAAGAATATGACACTCCAACTCAAAATTCACAACGCTTTCTGGGTCTCTGTTCACAATTTCATCATGGTTATTTTATCTAGGAATTTTTCATGACCAATATGTGAAAATATCATATTAGTTGATGTATGCCATTCAATAATACCATTCTAAAAGAAATTAATTTAACAGTCATCCTTATAAAACAACTTGGCTTTATAATTAAAAAATTAAATAAAATAAATTTATTCAATTATACTATTAAATTAGAAGTGTTAAATCTACTTGTAGTAAAAAAGTAGGCCATAAAAATATTTTTGTTTCTGAAAAGATATTTATGGCGAAAACACTATAAATGTTTAAAATAATTTTCAATTTGAAACAATTTTATAAGTAGTGTTCTGGACTTAGTATAAAAATTTGACTAATAGACAAACCACACTTTGATATGTTTTAATTTTTCCTAGGATAATGTAGCACATTAAAGTAAATATGACAAAATATCTATGATTTTAAGCATCATTAATTTTTAACTTATAAGTTTAGTTTCTGTAAAATTTGCATTTTTAATCATTATTGAAGCCCAAAAACCTACACAAAGAACTCAGAGGATTAATTGACCAAGAAACAAGTGCAAGCTCCCCACTTACTTTGTTTTTTTGCTTCTTTGTTTGGTTGATTGGATTTATTTTTTGACTGAATGATAAGCTTGCTCTGACTTTATTTCATATATTTTATAAACTTTTAAATTGCAGTATAAAATGAGGAATTTGTTATTTCATCTTGACATTTTGATTTATACTTATCATTGCATTTAACTTGTTTTCAATGTCACCCCTTACCATAACTCTTTCCTACTTTCCTCCTCTCATTTGTCATTCAACTAAGCAATCCATTTGCCCAGCATAGAATAGATTTTTTTATCACAGATTCCACAAATGAGAGAAAACACACTATTTATCAAAGTCCAGCTTACTTCACTTAATATATGTATTAGTTAGGATTTTAGTGCTGTGAACAAACACCATGACCAAGGCAATTCTAACTGGGGCTGGCACACAGGATCAGAGATTCAGTCCATTATCATCAAGGCAGGACCATAGCAGCATCCAGGAAGACATGGTGCGGGCAGAGCTGAGAGTTATAAATCTCCATCTGAAGGCTGCTAGTGGAAGACTGACTTTCTGGCAGCTAGGATAAGGGTCTTAAAGTCCACACCCACAGTCACACACCTACTCCAATAGGGCCAGACCTCCAAATAGTGTCACTCCCTGGGCCAAGCATATTCAAATTATGACAACATACTAATATATACTTAGTACACTGAGCTCTAGTTTTAGATAGTTGATGTTACATGACAGAATTTTATTCTTTTTATAACTGAATAAAGCCCTATTCCATCACAAATATCATAATAGAAGGGTTACTTCCTTTGGTTAAGTTCATTTTGATATTATAAGCAACATGACTAGTTGCTGCTTTCTCAGTCTCCTTGAAAATTAACTCACACATGCTCTGATTAAGAACACTGCAAATCAGTTGACCACATTTATATGGGTAGTAAAAAGTTATAAAGAAAATTTCCATCTAAGGTATATATATATATATATATATATATATATATATATATATATATATATCTTTAGTAGAGTTATTAGTCATTTTTATTTTTCAGAAATTTTATTTAATGATTTCAGAGGTATACTAATAAAATAAAAAATCAAATTTATATTTGAAGGCATTTATAACTCTATTGCAACTACTACTCATTGTACAATGACAGTACCAAAGTCAAGTTATGGCTGCAGTGTCCCTGCCTCTGAAACTGAAGAAGACCGAACATTTCCTGCCCTGACTATAGTCACAGGTACATATGAAGTGAAATGATGACATATTCAAATGAACAAATACTCTTAGGAATTGACAACTTGCTAAGCTTCACTACTTGTCAGTCTCCAGAAAAAAATAGCCTATCAGATAATAGAGTTCCCCATGCACCTGTCTGGCTTCTGTCTCTATAATGATATAGTAACATATTTCTTCAGTGATTGGAGAAAAGGTTGAACACAGTGATGAAATGACTTAGGCTCGCTGATCTGACACTGCTTTTACTTCTTCCATCATGTGATTATGCCCCAGGTTCTTTGTGAGTTCATCACTCTCAGTGAATTATATCTCAGATTCTCATGAGATTGTATTTATACTGGTACTTTTTATACATTATAATAACAATTCAGGTATTTAATAAAGGGATATTTAGCCTTCTATAGTAATGAATTCAGTTTCTCTGAAAGCTGATGGGTTGAAAATTTTGTTTGATATTTATATGCAAAAGATGCTAAATATGAATTAGGATGTAATATACATAAGGTAACAATATGATAAGCATTCATATTCTTTTTTTGGCAAGTCTATATTTTTTATTAGATATTTTCTTTATTTACATGTAAATTTTTCCTTTCCCAGGTTCCCCTACAAAAAACAAACAAAAACAACAAGAACAAACCACTTTTGCCTCCCCCCTCCCCATGCCTACCACCCCACCCTCTCCCACTTATTGGCCCTGGCATTCCCCTACACAGGGGCACAAAACCTTCACAAGGCCGAGGTCCTTTCCTCCTATTGATGATCGAATTTGCAGTCCTCTACTATACACATGCTGCCAGCCAGAACATTCAGTCCCACCCTGTATAGTCCTTGATTGGTGGTTGGGTCCCTGGGAGCTCTGAGGGTACTAGTTAGTAATTGTTGTTCATCCTAAGGGGCTGCAAACCCTTCAGCTCCATAGAACCTTTCTCTAACTCCTTCATTGGGGACCGTGTACTCAGTTCAATGAGTGGCTGTGAGCCTCTACATCTGTATTAGTCAGGTATTGTCAGAGCCTCTCAGGAGATAGCTATATGCTTGTCCTTCCTTCAGTCTCTGCTCCATAGTTAATCTCTGCCACTCCTTCTGTGGGTATTTGATCCCCTTTTTAAGAAGGAATGAAATGTCCACCTTTTGGTCTTCCTTCTTCTTAGGTGTCTTGTGGTTTGTGTGTCATTCTTCCTGTATTCCAAACTTCTGGGCTAATAAACACTTATCAGAGAATGCATACCATGTGTGATCTTTTGTGATTGGGTTACCTCACTCAGGATGATACTCTCCAGATCCATCCATTTCCCTAAAAATTTCATAAATTCATTGTTTTTAATAGCTGAGTAGTACTCCATTGTGTAGATGTACCACACTTTCTGTATCCATTCCTCTGTTGAGGGACATCTGGGTTGTTTCCAGTTTCTTGCTATTATAAATAAGGCTGCTATGAACATGGTGGAGCATGTGTCCTTATTACATGATGGAGCGTCTTGTGGGTATATGCCCAGGAGTGATATGGCTGGGTCTTCTGGTAGAACTATGTCCAATTTCCGGAGGAACCACCACACTGATTTCTAGAGTGGTTGTACCAGTTTGCAATCCCACCAGCAGTGAAGTAGTGTTCCTCTTTCTCCACAACCTTTCCAGCCTCTGCTGTCACCTGAGTCTTTTATCCTAGCCAATTTGACTGGTGTGAGGTGGTATCTCAGAGTTGTTTTGATTTGCATTTCCCTGATGACTAAGGATGTTGAACATTTCTTTAGGTGTTTCTCAGCCATTTGGAGTTCATCAGTAGAGAATTCTTTGTTTAGCTCTATGCCCCATTTTTTAATAGGGTTATTTGGTTCTCTTGAGACTGACTTCTTGAGTTCTTTGTATACATTGGATATTAGCCCTCTATCAGACATAGGGTTGGTAAAGATCTTTTCCCAGTTTGTTGGTTGCCGTTTTGTCCTATTGACAGTGTCTTTTGCCTTACAGAAGCTTTGCAACTTTATGAGGTCCCATTAGTCAATTCTTGATCTTAGAGCAGAAGCTATTGGGGTTCTCTTCAGGAAATTTTCCCCTGTGCCTATTTGTTCGAGGTTCTTCCCCACTTTACTTTCTATTAGTTTCAATGTATCTGGTTTGATGTGGAGGTCCCTGATCCACTTGGACTTGAGCTTTGTACAAGGAAAAAGGAATGAGTCGATTTGCATTTTTCTACATGTTGACCGCCAGTTGAGCCAGCACCATCTGTTGAAAATGCTGTCTTTTTTCCACTGTATGGTTTTAGCTCCTTTGTCAAAGATCAAGCATTCATATTCTTTTCTTTGAAATTTATGTGATACCAAATTGAGAAAGATTTAGGAACTCTTCAGAAAAATGCCTAGAAAATATTTTATGTTCAAATTAGGAAAATCTTAAACTATATTATTTTTACAATAAAATTCTCCAGTAAGATTGGCAAAAATGGATGTGTGCTTGTTTTTATATATGTGTGTCTATGTGATTGTGTGTGTATCTGTGTGTGTGTGTGTGTGTGTGTGTGTGTGTGTGTGTTTAGGTTTTGCTATAGAGCTTGGGCTTTATGCATACTATCAAGTGCTCTATAACTGAATGATGTTCGCATCTCATAAATTATCATTAATGATAATTATTCATTGATAGATTAATTAAATAAGTAAAGCACCTTAAAAAATATGAAGTTTTTTCTGTAAGAAACATTGTTGATTTTTTTTAATGAAAGAAGATAAGGCAAGGTTTTCATTAAATTATTAGAAATCAAGTTATATATAATTTGAAATATTTGCACTATAAGTTAAAGTACACTAAATATATGGTCTACAATGCATTATACTGTATTATTATCATTGTAAGCTAAAAAATATAGTGAGGTGATTTTTGAAAGATAGAGATAAAATGTATAATACTAATAATTATATAAAGACATATTTCTGGATTTTTACATAATTTTGGCCTCTGGGTATTCTTTACTTAGGTATTCTTTGTTTTGAGTGTGAAGTTTTATGATGATCATTTTTAGTTTTTCTTAATATTTTGTCAAAAAATGTAGTCTATGTATAAAAACAAAAACAGTAGAGATTGACAATTATAGTCTGTTCTCTAGTACTAAACTACATGGATTCCACATTAGTTCTTGATCTGAAATAATAGCTCAGTATCCAAAGGCATTTGACAGACCTGAAAATCTGAATTCAATGTCCACTATATCAGTAATGTATGGACAAATCTACTCTTCCAAGTTGTACTCTAACCTTAAACTCTACATGTTTTCTATGGCATACACCCACACACATATATACAGACAAAGAAAAAAATGTATGTAATAGAGTTAAAAATATATATTACTTCTTCTATTGTCAAATCTGTAATCTCAATAGGTCACTTTTTTCTCTGATCATTCTTAACTATTTGTCAAGTGATGGTAAGAATGATATCTGTGCCAAGTATGGTCACAGGAGTTTTTAATCTCATAATTCAAGAGCCTCTGCAAAGCTGGGAAAGTCTTTAATCCCAGAAATCAGAAGGAAGAGACAGGTAATCTCTGTGATTTAGAGGCCAGTCTAGACTACATAGTGAGTTCCAGGACAGCTATCAGAAGAACATAGTGGAGCATGTGTCCTTAGTATATGTTGGGGCATCTTTTGGGTATATGACCAGGAGTGATATAGCTGGGTCCTCTGGTAGCACTATGTCCAATTTTCTGAGGAACTGCCAGGATGATTTCTAGAGGGGTTGTACCAGCTTGCAATTCCACCAATAATGGAGGAGTATTTCTTTTTTGTCCATATTTGTTGTCACCTGAGTTTTTGAACTTAACCATTTTGACTTGTGTGAGGTGAAATTTCAGGGTTGTTTTGATTTGCATTTCCCTGATGACTAAGGATATTGAACATTGCTTTAGGTGCTTCTGGGTCATTTGATATATCTCAGTTGAGAATTCCTTGCTTAGCTCTGTACCCAATGTTTTAATAGGGTCATTAGATTAAGAGTCTAATTTCTTGAGTTCTTTGTATATATTGGATATTAACCCTCTATTGAATGTAGGATTTGTAAAGATCTTTTCCCGTTCTGTTGCTTGCCATTTTGTCCTATTGAGTGTCTTTTGCCTTACTGAAGCTTTGTAATTTTATGAGGTCCCATTTGTCAATTGTTGATCTTAGAGCATAAGCTATTGCTGCTATGTTCAGGAAATATTCCCCTGTGCCCGTGTGCTTGAGGCTCTTCCCCAGTTTCTCTTCTATTAGTTTCAGTGAATATTGTTTTATGTGAAAGTCCTTGATCCACTTGGACTTGAACTTTGTACAAGGACATAAGAATGGATCAGTTTGTATTATTCTACATTCTAGCCTCCAGTTGAACCAGCAGCATTTGTTGAAAATGCTGTCTTTTCCCCCAGTGGATAGTTTTAGCTCCTTTGTCAAAGATCAAGTGATCATAGGTGTGTGAGTTCATTATTAGGTCTTTAATTCTAATCCATTGATCTACCTGCCTGTCTCTGTACCAATACCATACAGGTTTTATCATGATTACTCTGTAGTATAGCTTGAGGTCAGGGATGGTGATTCCCCAGATATTCTTTTATTGTTGAGAATAGTTTTAAGTATCCTGAGATTTTTGTTATTCCAATTGAATTCGAAAATTGCTCTTTTCTAACTCTATGAAGAATTGAGTTGGAATTTTATGGGGATTGCATTGAATCTATAGATTGCTTTCAGTAAGATGGCCATTTTTAGTATACTAATCCTGCCACCACATGAGCATGGGATCTTTCCATCTTCTAAGGCGTTCTTCAAATTCTTTCTTCAGAGACTTGAAGTTTTTGTCATACAGATCTTTCACTTGCTTGGTTTGAGTCCCACCATGGTGTTTTATATTATTTGTGACTATTGTGAAGGGTGTCATTTCCCTAATTTTTTTCTCATCCTGTTTATCCTTTGAGTAGAAAAAGGCTACTAATTTGTTTGAGTTAATTTTATATCCAGCCACTTTGCTGAAGTTATTTATTAGGAGTAGGAGTTTTCTGGTGGAATTTTTGGGGTTACTTAAGTATACCTTAATATAATACATAAGAGTGATATTTTGTCTTCTTTTCCTATTTGTATCCTTTGATCTCTTTTTGTTGTGTAGTTGGTCTGGCTGTGACTTCCAGTACCATATTGAATAGATAGGGAGAGAACAGGCAGGCTTGTCTAGTCCCTGATTTTAGTGAATTGCTTCAATTTCTCTCCCTTAAGTTTGATGTTGGCTACTGGTTTGCTGTATATTGCTTATAATATGTTTAGGTATGGGCCTTGAATTCCTTTCTGCCTCCTCTTCCTTGGGATTCCCTGATCTCAGAAGAAAGGGATTTTATGGAGATCTTTATTTAGATTTTCCATGTAATGTATGGCTCCTCCCATCTTCTGCTGGAGAAAACAAAAAAGCTTCTCTAACAAAGTGGCCTCTCGGTATAGCAGATTATCATTAGAAGTCATTTTATTGATACATTTTTTAGACTAGTGATCTTTGTTTTCGGGGGGCTCCTGAGACTGAGAATGAGTAGTTCAGTGGCTCTTGTACCTCCTCTTCGGACCCTTTTCTTCTTGTTGGGATTCCATGTCCAACTTTGACATGATAGTTTTTACTTCATTTTATTATATTTTCTTTGGTCATGTTTACTTAGAATACTATTCTTTTCTAATGAGAAACAGAAAGGGAATGATTCTAAAGGTGTGGAGAGGTAGGGAGAAAGTGGGAGGAGTGGAGGAGAAAATATATATATTGACTGAGAAAAGATTCTAATTTTCAATAAAAGGAGAAAAGAGAAATATTGAGAGGACTTGGCTGAGCAAAACTGTGCACTCAATGTCCAAAAATCAGAAGAAAAATAGAAGGAGCCGAAGTTCAACAATCCCATTCAAGGTCAAACCTCAATCTTTTTCAGGTCTCCTTATAATAGATACCAGGGTTAGCATGAACTGTAAGTATTTTATGACTGTTCTCAGTCATAATTTCTGCCTAAATACCTTGTTTGTTCTACACCCACCATTGACTGACTATCCATATTTTTACCTGTTTAACTCATGATCTTAATGAGCTCTCTTTACAGTGTTACTCACCTTCAATTCTGCTTGAGATAGAAATAGTGTACTATCACTGAGTATATATTAAAATAAATTATTAAGCCAATTGACATTACAGTTACAGCACAGACACACTTAAATTGGTAAAAGAATACATTGAGGCTTGAAAACTATGCAGGATAATTAAGAAATGTACAGGACAATTTTGTTTTGCTTTGTTTTTAATTTTTTTTATTAGATTTTTCTTTATTTACATGTAAATTTCTCCTTTCCCAGTTTCCCCTCCAAAAAACAAACAAACAAACAAACAAAAACAAGAAGAACAAACCCCTGTTGCCTCCCCCCTCCTCATGCCTGCCACCCCACCCTCTCCCACTTATTGGCCTTGGCATTCCCCTACACTGGGGCAAAAAACCTTCACAAGTCCGAGGTCCATTCCTCCTATTGATGATCAAATTTGCAATCCTCTACTATACACATGCTGCCAAAACAATCAGTCCCAACATGTATAGACCTTGGTTGGTAGTTGGGTCCCTGGGAGCTCTGAGGGTACTAGTTAGTAATTATTGTTCGTCCTAAGGGGCTGCAAACCCTTCAGCTCCATAGAACCTTTCTCTAACTCCTTCATTGGGGACCGTGTACTCAATTTAATGAATGGCTGTGAGCCTCTACATTTGTATTAGTCAGGTATTGTCAGAGCCTCTCAGGAGATAGCTATATTTAGGCTGGCTTGTCCTTCCTCCAGTCTCTGCTCCATAGTTAATCTCTGCCACTCCTTCTGTGGGTATTTGGTTCCCCCTTTTAAGAAGGAATGAAATGTCCACCTTTTGGTCTTCCTTCTTCTTAAGTTTCTTGTGGTTTGTGGGTTGTTCTTCCTGTATTCCAAACTTCTGGGCTAATAACCACTCATCAGAGAATGCATACCATGTGTGATCTTTTGTGATTGGGTTATCTCACTCAGGATGATACTCTCCAGATCCATCCATTTCCCTAA
The DNA here is from genome assembly GCA_019843815.1 of Montemys delectorum. Classification (NCBI taxonomy): domain Eukaryota; kingdom Metazoa; phylum Chordata; class Mammalia; order Rodentia; family Muridae; genus Montemys; species Montemys delectorum. The sequence continues at coordinate 9,801 of JADRCD010222440.1, read as the reverse complement.
GAATTTCATAAATTCATTGTTTTTAGTAGCTGAGTAGTACTCCATTGTGTAGATATACCACAGCTTCTGTATCCATTCCTCTGTTGAGGGACATCTGGGTTGTTTCCAGTTTCTTTTTATTTAACATTTAATAAATATACAAAATTGCATATGTTAAAGTAATTCCATGTCAAGTTTTCATAAATGTATGTCTTAAATAATGTTTAAATTAAGTTAAGCATACTACTCTTTACAAGCATATTTTATAATTAAAAACACTCAAAATCCTTTCCATCTCCTCATAAAGTACAGTGCATTATTCTTTAATTATATAAGAGCACACCACAGCCCCTTGCTTCTATCCAATAATAACCTACTGTTCACCAATCATCTTCCATCTGACCCTACATACTAGGACTGTTTACCACCATGTAACTCTCAACATCTATAAAAACAACAGTTTTAGATCTTATTCATGACTGATATTATGTAATGCTTGCTTCCTCTGTCTGTCTTATTTCATTTCCTATGTTTTCCAAATACTATTATTGCTTTCACAAGTAGCAAGATTGCAGTCTCTTTTTATTGGTGAACAATACACTTATTTCTGCTATACTTTATTCATCATGAGACTGACATTGAGGTTCTGTTTATTATATGGCAACTGTAAATAATGCCACAATGAGCAGAATGTATAAACACCTTTCATGCCGGCTTTTCTGCCTTTAATGTACATCCAGTATTAAGACAGATAGATTATATGGCAGTTCTACTGTTAAAGTTTAGAGAAATCTCTATACTGTTTTCCATAATGACCATATTACTTTGCAGTCCCAGAAACACTATGCAAAGTTTCTCTCAGTTTAGGCAAGAATGTTCAGAGATGTTTCTGACTTACTAAAGACAAAACAAGAATGTCACTGAAGCTAATAATCAATTGGAAAATGTACAAGTACCTTCTGAGGATACATAGTCACAGAATGCAACTAAAATAAACAAGTTTCATGGTATACTTCTATGTATTGTTTTGCAACAGTGTTGCTATTTTTGGTCATTATGCTAAACAAATTGCAAAGTTAAATTAAAAGAATATGTGTGTGTGCATATAAAGTTTTTATCATATAATAGTTTATAGTAAGAAAACCTAGAAAAGAGTAGAAAAATAGATGAAGTAACTATACCATATACATAAAGAGCAATGAACTGATATAAAGTTATGTGACTCACAGATCATTGGGAAGTTTTTTGTGATCCAAATAGTACCTAGGGATGTATGTGTCATCTATGTTTGTATAGGATTCCTGGCATGTGCACCCATGTCTCTCTCTCTCTCTCTCTCTCTCTCTCTCTCTCTCTCTCTCTCTCTCTCTCTCTCTCT
>JADRCD010222439.1:11829-33824 GCA_019843815.1 Montemys delectorum | reverse complement strand
GCGCATGTATTGTGTGACTGGTGTATGGCTGTGTGCTGAGCAGTTAGTCTGCTCTCCTGTGCCTCCTGGTCCTTTGTCCACCACACGTTTCTTCTTGGAATTTAACATTGCTGTTCAGGCATGTTTACTACACTTTCCTTGACAGCAATCTTAAGAATAGTAAGCACTGATTAAGGTTAGTTATTTGCCCCCATACCTGGCTAAGGAAGTGTCTCTCTGTTTATAGTTTAGCGTTATGATCTTTCTTTGTTCATTGGTTTCTTAGTAAGCACTGAGTGCTTGCCACTTGCCAAGTACAGTGTTAGACTTGAAGAATGGGTGACTATGAAAATATCCCTGCCTGGAGAGCTGGGCTGGGTGCTGCTCTTGTGGTGCAGACATGGCATCTCTAAAGGCACATAATACCACTGTTTATTTCCTTGTCAAGAAGGAGTTCAGAGAGGTTACCTCATGTACCATGAAGCATAATTAGTGGTAGAGCTGGAGCTTAAGACTGAGGTTTTCAGGTTCTCCAAACTTGTGTTTGCTGTTGTACTTGCTGCCTTAGGGATTGGAAGTACAGTGTAGGTGCTGGGAATTGAACCCAAGTCTTCTGCAAGAGCAACTGCTCTTACTTAACCCCTAGCCATCTTGCAAGCCTTTAAGCAAGTTTTTGTTCTGTAGCCCTGGTTGTGCTGGTACTTGCCATGTAGATTGGCCTCGCCGCCAGCAGCTCTCCTCCCTCTGTCTCCAGAGTGATGAGATTTGCAAGAGTGGACTGCCACACTCAGCTAAAGTACCATTTAATTACTATTCACTACCCAATTTGCATTAATTTAGCTTTTCCTCTGTAATCAGTGCAAACTGGGGTGAGTAGAGGAATAAATTTTGAGTTTTCTTGACTTGTTAAAATAGAACTGCAGTTAGAACAGGCTCCTTATGTTGGGTCAACTGTAAGTGCTCATGTGGCGAGATGTGTTCAGGTTCCTTTTAATTCAGTAACTGCTCCATGCTCTCTCTCTTTTGCTGATTCACACTTCTTACAGAGAAAAAGGGAGACCAGTGGTTCCGTGCTTTGGCAGATGAGAAGGCAGCTTCTTCTGGAGCTGATGGGCATTCTTCCTACAGTGAGGAGTACCCGTATTGTGGAGGAAGCCGATGTGGAGATGGAGCCTACTGTGTCGGTCTACTCGGGGCTGAAGGAAGAGCACGTGGTGAAAGCCAGCGCACTCCTCCGTCTGTACTGTGCCTTGATGGGAATTGCTGGACTCAAGTACTCAACCTGATCCGTCCTTCTTTATCTTTTTCCTCTTGGTTCTAGTCTCAAGGAAGTGGACAAAAGGCCTTTATTAGGAGGGGTCAGGTCTTAATTTTACTAGCTTATATCAAGATTGAAGGTATAGAAGCTAACTGCCATTAGGGAATATTTTGATCTTAATGTGGTCTGGTTACAAATAGAATTATGCAAATATCAGAGACAAGATAGTTTCTAAGTTTTTAATCCCAGTGTAAAGGTCCTGTGATTTTACCACTCTTGAGAAGATACCACTGAGTGGTCTGTGAGTGATTCACTACTGTCCTGGGCCAGAGTTGAAGGAAATCCTTTAGAATTGACAGGACCACAAGGTTTCTAAGTTACTGTACCAAATCCTTTTGAATAATGCTTTCAGCTGGTATCTGAACATTCCTGTGTGTGTCTCCAGCTCAAATTCCTTTCAGGTCTGACAGTTTAGTTAAGCAAATGCTGGCCCATCAGTTTGGTTCAAATTTAAGTCATTACATACCACTAACCCCATAATTGTATAAAGTATAAATTGCTGTGAGCTCTTTAGGACACATGACTACACATAAGTAGTATGTGCTTGTCATGTCTAGGACCTGTGCTATTACTTCCTTGGAAATTTGTTGATCACAGGACCCTGACTATTTACTATTTGGTTTTTGCACAGACAACAAAGTAATTCGACTTCCCATTGCCTGTGGTAAATCATATGCCATTTAAAAAGGAGACAATTGAAAAGAGAGAGCTGGCCAATAAAGATGAAGGGGTTGGGATTGGAGTAATGGCTAAGGGTTAAGAACGCTCACTCTAGGGCTGGCGAGATGGCTCCTCTGCTAAGAGCACTGACTGCTCTTCCAGAGGTCCTGAGTTCAATTCCCAGCAACCACATGGTGATTCACAACCATCTCTAATGGGATCCGATGTCCTCTTCTGGTGTGAAGAGACTAGCAGTGTACTCACATACATAAAATAAATAAATAAGTAAGTTTTTTTTTTGTTTTTTTTTAAAAGAATGCTTACTCTACAATCATGATGGACTTGAGTTTAAATCTCCAGCATTTATCTAAAAAGCTGAGCATGGCTGAACATGTCTGTGACATCACCTAATGTGAATGGGAAGCGAGATAGAGCTTGTGGTCAGCAAGCCTAGTGGGAGCAGCTAGCTTCTGCTTGAAGTAGTAAGACAGAGTACCTTCCTCTGCCCCTGCATGCATATCCAGACACAAACACCCATGCATTCATGTGTGCTACCCACCCACAACCCACATACAACACACAGAGCACAACACATGCCTATGTATGTGCACACATATACACAAAGTAAGTATAAGTAATTGGATGTAGTTTTTTTACTGTGAGGTTAAAAAGTTTGTACGTGAAGGGTTAAAATGTTGGAAAATTTGCTTGTTTCCTTACTGAACTGAAAACAGACAAACAAATAAATTTTGGTTGCCCCTTTAGACCAACCGAAGAAGAAGCTGAGCAGTTGCTGCAGCTGATGACCAGCCGGCCTCCTGCCACGCCTGCCGGGGTTCGCTTCGTTTCCCTCTCCTTCTGTATGCTGCTGGCCTTCTCCACACTTGTCAGGTACCATGCCATGCAAATCACTCTGCCTTCTCAAAATGTGCTCTTATCTATTTATCTAAATGTCCACATAGGGGGCAAGCGCGTAGTATAGGTAGCATGTTTGCCTAGCATGAGCGTTGCTGCCAGAAAGGGTATATAGCATGCTATTAAAAGTTTACCACAATGCCGGGCAGTGGTGGTGCACACCTTTAATCCCAGCACTTGGGAGGCAGAGGTAGGGAGACTTCTGAGTTCGAGGCCAGCCTGGTCTACAGAGTGAGTTCCAGGACAGCCAGGGCTACACAGAGAAACCCTGTCTCGAAAAACAAAACAAAACAAAAATTTAAAATTTATTACTTGGTTATTTATTTCTTACTTGTTTATTTTTTTATTATTTGTTTAGTTAGCACATTATTTGATGTGTATGTATGTGTGTGTGTGTGTGTGTGTGTATGTGTGTATGCATGTACACGAATGTGCGTGTGCAATGGTGCATGTGTGGAGGTTAAAGAACAACTTGCATGATTCATTTCTTCTACCATATGGGCTTCGAAGATTGAACTCTGATTATCAAGTTTGGCTGCAGTTTTCTTTGAAATTTTCTTGGTGTTCTGTGTAGTAATAATTCAACTTGAAACTGCAAAACTAAATATTGCTGGTTGTAGTGGTTCATGCCTCTAATCCCAGCTCACATGAGACCAAGGCAAGAGGACTGCCATGTATTTGAGACTAGCCTAAGCTATATAGTATGACTTTGTCTCAAAATACCAAGAAATCCACTCACACACAAAACCCAACAACAAAGAAACGAGATGCAGCTAAATCTCCTCTGGGCCCATTCCGACTCATTAGGCAGTTTATTGGTTTAATCTTTTTCAGAAATCTTGCCCAAAGCAGTGTTGTCTGGTCCAGGCTTGGCTGGGTCCCTCTGTACCTGGTGTTCTACAACTGTACACAGGAATAGTTTTTCATTTTGCATCTTTAGAAAGCAGCCACATGGGAGGTAAATTCTTCAGAGCAGGGGTGGATTTCTGAAGATGCTTTCATTCTGACATTTGGCTAATGGTTTGATGGCGTGTAGAATTCTAAAGGAAATCATTTCTTCTGAGGATTTTGAAAGTGTGTGTCCATTTCCTTGTCTTCTAACTTCTTGCTTAGTTGTGTCTAAAGTCATCCCAATTCCTTGTTCCTTTGTGTGGCCTCTTCTGTCACTGAGCAAACATGTAGGCTTGGCTCTTTCTCACATGGTTTTGAAAGTTGTAGATAATATTTGGTCTCTTTTCGTTGTTTTGTTTGTTTATTTGAGACAGTCTTTCTGGCCAGCCTGGAATTGGCTGCAGTACTCTTGCCACAGCCCTCCAGTGCTGGGATTACACAGCATTGGCGTACCCTGCTCTCGTGTGCATTGATCTATCATTGGAGGCGCCCAGTGGGTCCTTTCCTGCTAGAAGCCGGTGTGTCAGTTGTAGGAAAAATGTCCCTGGCCTGCTGTGCTGCTAGTGTCTTCCCGTGGGGTCTCCTCGTCTCAGTCCTGTTTGAATCTTTCAGAGGCAACCAACTGCTGGCTTTTCTTACCTCATGCTTTTCTCTGTGATTTGGCCTTCTTTTTGAAAGGCGCCATAAAACATAACAAAAGTGTACTCGTCTCTTTGGTGCAGCTCAGGGTTCCTAGCGTTGTTTTAGCAGTTATCCCTCATGGCCACAGTCCGTTACAGGTGTTTTCAGAGCCCCAGGCAGAGCCTGTCCACCTCTCGGGCTCTGCCTTCATTGCAGCTTACTTTCCAAGAGCTCTCTTTTTGTTCTTTTATTCCTTTCTTTACTTAATTTTTGTTGTTGTTGTTGTTATTTAATTTTTGTAGATGATCTTGTCTGGATCTTACTGTATTGCTAAGATTGTCCTTCAACTCCTAGTTTTTCTGCTTCCACCTCCCAAGCTTTAGGATTGGTTGTTTGTTGACTGAGTCCTGATACTAAACTTTCTGTTATAGTAGCCCTTGCTTCATTGAAGGCTACTGATTTTCTCTAAGGCCTTTTGTTAAGGAGTTTTTATTGCATTTATTTTGTGTGTACATGTATATGTGTGGGGGCATGCATGTGCCATGCATGTGTGTAGAGTTCAGGGAACAACTTGTGGGAGTCAGTTCTTCCCTCGTATGGGTCCCAGGGATCAAACTGAGGTGCTTTTTTTTTTTTACCTTCTGAGCCTTTTTAGCAACCTAGAAATTTCTTTTCAATGAAATTATAGTGCTTTTCAGGAAACTATAATAGTAAAATTAAATCTAAGTGTTATGTGATAGCTATGTGCTTAAGGGCCTTTGTAACCATTCCCTCTAGTCCCATTACACTGAGGTGCCATGTTCATTTGGTAAGAGGACTACAGTTCAGAAAGATGCACTTAGGTTTCAAATCACACTGTCAGGAACTGCAGAGATGGGATTCCCACCAGGTCTGGCAGGCCTCTAGGCACTCTCCCATATAGTACTTTCTTGCCTTAGTGGAATAATTGAAAAATAATTGAGCACAGTATTATGTATAGGTATAAATGGTTTTTTAGATTTTCTCATCTTGGAGTAGTGAGAAAAGCACACTGTTCAGTTGTTTTCTGTTTTACCTGCAGTGAGGTGGAAGAGAGAGAGCCGTGACATTTTTGCACAGGTTAAAGTCAGAGTGCTTTTTTACTTTTAAAGAGAATGATTGTTCTAAAGAAGCCATTACTGCTGTTGGGTCAGTGAGATGACTTGGTAGGTAAAGGCACTGGCTACCAAACCTGATGACCGGAGTTGGATCCCTTCGACTTACATGGTGAAGGAGAGATTCCTGCAAGTTGTCGTCTGACTCTACACACGTCATGCTATACACACCCTCACAAAATAAATAAATGAAGGAAAAAGAAAAACTTAAAAATAGTTATTATTGTTATATTTTTATAACCATTTTAAATATGGTGAGCTCATCTTCTTAGTTTTTGTAATTAGTAATAATTTCTGTCTAAAATTTAAAATTCTACCCAAAATATTTCCATAAATTAAATTTGAATTAAAAGATGCATTAATTTGTTAGATTTTAGAACTTGGTTTCTGACTTTTTGATGCGTAAAGGAGTTTTTTTGTTTGTTTGTTTTTGTTCTTTTGAGACAGGGTCTTACCATGTAGACCAGGCTAGTCTTGAATTCACAGAGATCTACCTTCCTCTGTCTCCCAAGAGCTAGGATTAAGGTTGAACCACCGAATTCTATGCTTATGTTTTAACATTAGATTTTTTAAATGTTTTTCTGTAGGAAGTAACTGGCTAGTTTTTTGTTTGTTTGTTTGTTCGTTTTTTTTGTTTTGTTTTATTTTATTTTCTTTTTCGAGACAGAGTTTCTCTGTATAGCCCTGGCTGTCTTGGAACTCACTTTGTAGACCAGGCTAGCCTTGAACTCAGAAATCCACCTGCCTCTGCTTCCCAAGTGCTGGGACTAAAGGCGTGCGCCACCATGGCCGGGCAGCTGGTTAGTTCTTAATATAGTTGTTTTAACATTTTAATCCCAGAGATCTTTGTTTTTCCAAGGAATAAGAGGGAATGTCATTCTCTTCATCTTACAAATATATAGTTACTAAGAATTGAGGAGGTTTTGACAGTTCAGGTTGATGAAGCCAAAGCCTCCATCTTTGAGTTCTCGTCTTGTTTATAATTAATGATCCAATTCAGCAAACCATCAATTTGAGTTGGTATTTCAAAATAGAGAAGGAAAAAAAAACTTCTACGAAAAATTTCAGGGCTGGAGAGATGGCTCAGGGATAAATAACAGTTTGTGCTCTTGCAGAGGACCTGGGTTCAGTCCCCAGCACCAACACAGTGGCTAAGAACCAATAGAAACTCTCGTTCCAGGGGATCCTAGGGCACCAGGCATGCACATGGTACAGACAGGCAGAATCCTTATACATATAAAAGAGGAATAAATAAATCCTTAAGAGTAAGGAGAAGCCTCTCTCCGATCACTTTCTTCATTGCTTTGGCTGATATGGTGTCTTCTGCAGCACACCGGAGCAGGAGCAGCTGATGGTCGTGTGGCTCAGCTGGATGATCAAGGAAGAAGCTTACTTTGAGAGGTAAGACAAGCAGCTGTTTGTTTCTCTTAGTTGAGAAAGCTTTTCTTATTTATTCCCTCCTTGAAATTCATCGTTTTTCTTCTGTTTTAACAGTACATCAGGCGTCTCTGCTTCTTTCGGGGAGATGTTGTTATTGGTGGCCATGTATTTCCATAGCAACCAGCTTAGTGCTATCATTGACTTAGTCTGCTCCACTTTGGGGATGAAGGTAATTGTTAATTATCTTTTTTTCTGAAAGTGTGTCTATGCTAATTATAGTATATAACTATAAACATACATATATAACTAGTATATCTATAATCTGTTATAGTATAAAGTAAATACATTGTGTTCATTTAAGTAGTTTTAGTTGTTTGCTAGTTTGAAATTTTATTCAGGAATTCCTAGAAAAATAGGAATTACATTTATTCAAATTTTGTGTATGTATGTGTGTCTGTGTGGGCATGTGTACATATGTGTAGTTGCCCAGGGAAGCCAGAAGAGGGAGTGGGAGCTTCAGGTGCCAGAGTTTGAGTAACCTGACATGGATGTTAGGAACCAAGTTAGTGTCCTCTGCAAGAGCAGCATTTCTTCAGTCTTCTTTTTTGTTGTTGTTTGAGACAGGCTGGCCTGGAACCCATGCTGATCTCAATGGTTTTTGTTTGTTTGTTTGTTTTTTTAATATCCTATGTAGATTTTCTAATTTATTCTAAACCATAGATTACTAGTAAAACTAGTTCTTCTGTTCTTTTGTTTGTTTTTGTTTTGTTTCTTTTAGACAAGATTTTGTTTTGGTTTTGCTCTTTTTTTTTTTTTTTTTTTTTGGTTTTTCGAGACAGGGTTTCTCTGTGTAGCCCTGGCTGTCCTGGAGCTCACTCTGTGGACCAGGCTGGCCTCATACTTAGAAATCCACCTGCCTTTGCTTCCCAAGTGGGATTAAAGGTGTGCAACACCACCACCACCACCACCACCACCACCACCACCACCACCACCACCATCACCATCACCACCACCCAAGGTTTTGTTTTGTAGCCTAGAGTGGCTCAAACTTTTAAGTGATTTCCCCTGCCTTTTCCAAGGACTACTGGGTTATAGCTATGAGTCATCACACTCAGCTTACCAAATTTTATTCTAGTTTATTTGTGGCTTTATGCTTTGCATTGAAATCTTTTTTTCTCAGTACTAAAGAACAAACAGGGCTTCATTTATACTAGCCAAGTACAGTTGCACTGAGCTATATATACTTTAGGTCTGCATTGACTTTAAGTTAGTCCATTTGAAGTACAGTTTGCTGTGTAGTGCCATGTGTGTAACTGTGTGTGTGTGTGTGTGTGTGTGTGTGTGTGTGTATGAAATTTTTTTAGTCTCCATTTGTTAGATAAACCTTTTCTGCCCACTAACTTAAGATGCCAATAGTTAGTGCAATTTATTAAATCATTCTAAATTATGTTTTATCTTTATTTTTGACAAGAGGTCTCACTATGTTGCCCAAGTTCTCCTGATCGCCTGGGTTCTAGTGACCCACCAGCCTCAGCCTCCCAAGTGCCTGTGACTACAGGCATACACATGTGTGCATTGCTTCTACTAAGTATGTTTTACATTGCTTCTGCTTCTGTGTCTTTTAATGTCAGGCTTGAGAAGTCACTTATGAGAGAAAAATTTAACTTTTCAACATTAATAGCATGCATCATACCATTATGGGTAATAAATTTATGAGAATAAATGTACTTCATACAGTTTTACATGCTACTGGAATTCTTTTAACTATTTTAGATTGTGATTAAGCCAAGCTCCTTGAGCAGGATGAAGACCATCTTCACACAGGAAATCTTTACAGAGCAGGTACTTCTGTCCTTAGTGCCTCACTAAACTACTCAAAAGAATAAAGTAGTCTTTTTTCATCACTTTCAATTTGTAATGGTAATTTATTTCATGTTTCAACTATCTGTGAATAATTCATTTACTTCATTAAAAAACAGTGTATTTTGAGTTTATAGATTCTTGAAAACTTTGAGTGGGTTAATACTTTAAGAGTGTGGTTGTATATAGTGGTAATGTACTTTTATGGGTTCATCATTTGGATTGCTCTTGAGAAAACAGAGCCCTGGTTAAGTCTAGGTTGTAAAGTGTTTGCAGTTGCATTACAAACTAGCCTCTGGTTCTCAAATTCATTTGCCAATTCAAATATAAGTATTTCCTCCTGAGACCAGGTCTCACTCTATATCTCTGGCTAGACTGGAACTTAATATATTGGTAAACCTCCTGTAAATTCTCTGAACTCTCCGCAGTCCTCTCTCAGCCTCTTGAGTGCTGGCCCAGCTCATGTAACTACTAGGAAAAAAATTAGCACCCACAACCACTGTTCAAGACAAGTAAGATTATAATCTTCTATTTTATACATATAAAAATAGATTTGAAAGGTAGACAGACTTATCTGGACCCAACTAGCACAAATAATACATTTTATATTTTTTAGCACTTCTCATGTATGTTTGTTTACTTATTTATTTTTAGCTTTTGTTTGGAGGTAGAAATTGAATGATAGGCCTTTGTAAGCTACACTACTGCTGTGCCATTGAGCTATACCCTTTACGTGTGTATGTGTAAAATAAACAGAAAATTAGAGATCTTTACCAGTTCCTAGATATATACTCCTTTTCTTTCTTTTCTTCTTTCTTTTTTTTTTTCTTTTTTAACTGTACTGGGGATTGAACTCAGGAATTTGTACATGCTAGACAAGCATCTCAACCCTGAGTTGTATTCCTAGCCTTAGAGGGTAAAGTCTCACTAAGCTGTTCAAGATGACTTTGAACTTAAGAATCTCATTTGTCCTTTCTTGTTATTGAGACAACAGATGAGTGTTACCACACCTAATTTACTTGTCACATAGACATCATAAAAATTTTCAGGCACAAGTCTGCAACCCTAACACTCTGGACAAAGAGATAGGAGGCGCAGGAGTTCAGGGTCAGTCTTAGCAATAGAGAACCAGCCTGATCCACATGAGACCTTGTCTTAAAACAAAACAAAACAATTAAAACTTGTACCAGCTGATTCTCATTGTTCATCCTCATGGACTGCATTTAAGTGTTGATGGTTTATTTACATTGGTAGCCTATACACTGTACCTTTTTAAAGCTAATTTTGCGTTTGCTATGTGTTTTAATGCTGTTTTTTCCATTTCAGGTTGTCACAGCCCATGCAGTTCGAGTTCCTGTCACCAGCAACCTGAGTGCCAACATTACTGGGTTTTTGCCTATTCATTGTATTTACCAACTTCTCAGGAGTCGATCATTTACCAAGCACAAAGTGTCAATAAAAGTATGGCTTCATATTAGACTTTAAGCTGTAACTCAGTTTTCTCTCACTAATTCTTTGTTTCTTTCCTGTGCTCTCTCTCTCTCTCTCTCTCTGTCTCTCTGTCTCTCTGTCTCTCTGTCTCTCTGTCTCTCTGTCTCTCTCTCTCTCTCTCTCTGTGTGTGTGTGTGTGTATGTGTGTGTGTGTGTGTGTGTGTGTGTGTGTGTGTATGTTTATGGATGCCAGCATCCACATGGCAGCTCACAACTGTGTGTAACTCCCAGATCTGACACCCACACACAGACATACATGCAGGCAAAACAACAATGAACGTTTAAAAAAACCAAAAAAACAAAAAAAATCCAATGTCAGATTTTAGAACAATATTATAACTTGTAATGTTGTAAGCTAAATTACTAGGTGGTAAGTTAAATTACTACTATAAGTAGCTAGTTACTAGTTATTTATATAGTTATTTATAGTTAATTGTTTTTCAGAACCGAATTTCAGGTTCGGAGCTGGAGAGATGGATCAGTGGTTAAGAGCACTGACTGCTCTTCCAGAGGACCCAGGGGTTCAACCCAACTTCAAATTTTTAAAGCAATATTATAACTTTTTTATAAAATATGTAATATATTTCCACTTAAATTCTCAAGTAGCATGTTTTTACATTTTTGTTTGATACAAAATGTATTTAATGAACCCAAGCTGATCTTGAACTTGATTTGTAGCTGATGCTCAACTTGAATTCTTGGTCCTCTGCTTTCCCCTCTTAAGTGCTAGGGTTATAGGTGTGCACTAATATGGCTGGCACATTTTTTAAATTTTACTTTCACCAGCTCTCTACTGTTGCTGTTACACTAGTATAGCCAGTGCCTCACTTATGTTTTTAGTGTTTTTATATTTGGTTATATCAATGAGTTAAAAGGTCTCCTAATGAGAAGTCTGAAATACAGGAGGTAAATAAATGTTTTTTGAACCTATTATGAAAGCCTTTTTTACTTAAAAAGAGCAATGAGCAATTTATATGTGGCATATCTTGTCAGGTGCCCTTTTGATGATTTAGTGACATTATTAATTTTTAGCTATGTTATATCTTTTGCTTCTTTTTGTGCTTTTATTAAGTAAAATAGTTATGGATTAAGAGTCCAGATACATACCTCAAGGTTTTGCATGTCTTCTCACCAGTAGGTAAGTGGTGTCCCATATTAGTTCTTTTCTAGTCTACTTCTTAATCAGAGTGTTTCTCTGAAGAAATAGCCACTGCTATAGTCCCCTCTGCTGGGAAGTCTTTCATGACACAGAGAGAGCTCTAAGTAGAGTCAGACTAGGAAAGGTTCAAAAACACGTTAAACCCAAAGCCAGGCTGCTCACCATCCTAGGCGTATCTTTCAGTAGACAGTGTTTTTGGTTCAATTATAGACTAATTAGGAAAAGTGGTAGTATATTTTAGCTCCCGAAACTACTGGTGAGTACACTGGTCTGAGAAACATGGAAAGCTATATGTTTTAAAGCTGTACATGGTAAACCTGTATGTGCTCTATGGTGTTGATCCTTTTTGTTTGTTTGTTTAAATTGCCTCTATTTAATACTGTTTTTTTTGTAGGACTGGATTTACAGACAGCTGTGTGAAACTTCCACTCCACTCCACCCTCAGCTACTTCCTCTGATTGATGTGTACATAAATTCTATACTTACTCCTGCATCTAAATCAAACCCAGAAGCCACAAATCAGCCAGTCACTGAACAGGAGATACTCAACATTTTCCAGGAAGTCATTGGGGTAAATAAGATAATGGTTCTTTTACATCTGTTACATCTTTGAGTTAGTCCATCTTTTTTTCCTTAGAAATCTTATAGGTAGTTCTGATTTCAAAATACGTGGCTATGCATACTTGCACATATGCATACACATAAATGAAATGAAATTTTATTAGCTTCCTGATAAAAATTGTGTAATAATATTAGTTCCAAGTAATTTGCACTTTTTGAAGAAATATATGTGTATATATATATATATATATATTTAAAAAATGATCATATATACATTTCTAAATATATAATCTTTGAGACAGTGTCTCACCTTGTAGCCTGGGTACTCCCAAACTCATCATCTTGCTGACTCAGTGTCATGAATGCTGGAATAATAGGCTTGCCCCACCATCGCAGCACAAGTTGTCTTGAAGCCTCCTGTTAAAGTTTAATGGGTACCTTGAAGATAGGAATTTGCTAAAGGACTGTGGGATATTTCAACAAGTCTAACATGGGGCTATTTAGCTTCTTGGAAATTGAAGACATACCTGGATTCAATTATGGAAAGTTTGATGAAAATCTTTTTCCTTATTTTGTTAGGAAAAAGTTGTAGTTTTCACAGACACAGTTTAATGTACAGGATCTTTTTTGGTTTTTTGAGACAGGGTTTCTCTGTGTAGTCCTGGCTGTCCTGGAACTCAACTCTGTAGACCAGGCTGGGCTCGAACTCAGAAATCCACTTGCCTCTGCCTCCCAAGTGCTGGGATTAAAGGCGTGCACCACCACCGCTCTGGCATACAGGATCTTTTTTATGAATTGTTTTCTTCATAGTAATTTCAGATAGAACTTTGACTCCTGAAAGTCTTTCAGAAGCACCTGGTGGGAGTACTGTTGAGAAGTAGAAGCTGAAGTCTTGTGACATTTCCCCTCATCTGAAAGTCGAGGAGAGGATATTTCCTTTTGTCTGTCATGTATGCCCTTCAAGGTTCAGTGAAACATGAAGTTGTCTCAGTCTGTTGGGAATCCAGCAGTCCTCTTCTCAGTCTAGCTGTGCTTAATGCAGCAGCACTGGATAATCTATTTTATGCTCTTGCTGTTCAGTATTTTAACAGTTTTCTTATCACCTCAGGGTGACAGCGTCCGCCTTAACCAGCGCTTCAGTATCACAGCGCAGCTTCTGGTGCTTTATTATATCCTGTCTTACGAGGAAGCTCTCCTGGCAAACACAAAGACGTTAGGTAAGTGCACAGAGCTGAGCGTTTTCGGTAGTTTCTTGGTAGTGGGTCAGAACCTATCCAGGACATCCAATGAGTAGACAGCATTGAGATGCTAGGGGCTTCTTTAGGCTAGATTTCAGATGATTTGTATCATATCATGGGACTAACTCCTTTAGTGCTTATTTTAGAGAATCAAATTTGAGTGAGAGGAAGGTTAACTTAGAGGCTTTGGACAATGGCATAGGGCAGAACCGTTAGTTAAAATAAAGGAGTAAAATGGATTAAAGGCGTGTGCCACCACTTGGGAGGCAGAGGCAGGCGGATTTCTGAGTTTAAGGCCAGCTTGGTCTACAGAGTGAGTTCCAGGTCAGGACAGCCAGGGCTACACAGAGAAACCCTGTCTTGGGAAAAAAAAAAAAAAAAAGAGTAAAATGGAGGACCTCCACTAGGTTTTTGGGAGATCAGCTGTTCCATTTTGGATATGTAGACATCTGTTCTTTAAAGTGAGGACAGTGAGGAGGTAGCTGTGTATCTAGTAGATGTCTGGATTGAATATTTTTTGCATATATGTGGTATTTAATATTATGACATTAGATAGGTTCCCAGCAATGGAGTGTAGAGGAATTCCAGGAGATAGGGGTTCTAGATGCCAAAGGAGGTTTCAAAAAGGACTTAGTGAGGTCTGCTATCTGAGCTCTGTTGGATGATCCTGAATGAGGAAGTAAAATGAGGACTAGGGTTTAGCCAAGGGCTGCACATAGCATGAGGAGGTCAGTTTGTTGTAGACTGGTAGGATGAAGACCAAATATAATAAATTCAGAAGGGAGCTGGAGGACTCCATGCTGTAGACCTTTGGGGAATTGCCAAAGGAAAGGAGAAGTGAAGTGGTTAAGTGGGGTGAATAAGGTCAGGAAGCGACTTTAAAGTTATGTGTGTGTGTGAGTGCCTGTGTATGTAAGTGCAGGTAGGATGTCCACTGATCTTCTGGAATGAAGACTGCAGGCAGTTGTGAGTCACTGATGTGGGTGCTAGTGCTCGCAACCACCTCCTCATCTCTCTAGCCCTGAATTGTTTCTTATTTATTTTATGTATATGAGTACACACTGTAGCTGTACAGATAGTTGTGAGCCTTCATCTGGTTGTTGGGAATTGACTTTTAGGACCTTTGCTGGCTCCAGTCAAACCCGCTCGCTCTGATATACCCTACTTGCTCAGGCCCAAAGATTTATTCACCATTATAAATAAATACACTGTAGCTGTCTTCAGACACACCAGAAGAGGGCGTCAGATCTCATTATGGGTGGTTGTGAGCCACCATGTGGTTGCTGGGATTTGAACTTAGGATCTTTGGAAGAGCAGTTGGTACTCTTACCCACTGAGCCATCTAACCAGCCCGCCCTGAATTCTTGGCCTTGAACTCAGAAATCCACCTGCTTCTGCCTCCCAAGTGCTGGGATTAAAGTTGTGTGCCACCACTGCCTGGCCCACCCTGAATTTTTAAGATGAATAGGAGACATGTTATTCTTTTGCTGTTGAGAGGTGTGTCCTCCAGAGAGGGGTTGTTGAAGCCAGTCTCTGCAGTTACATCCTCAATGAATGGGAAGAGATGAGAGAGAAGACCTTTTCCTGGCAGAACTTCCCCTGCTTGGAGGTTTTCTCTGGCCTAGTTTTTGTCTTCCAAGGGTGTAAAGAACTTCATGCCAGTGTTGAGAGGTTTTTGTCAGAAGCCAAAAGATTATTTGCCCCAAATATATTCTTTTTTTTAAAAAAGATTTATTTATTATTACATGTAAATACACTGTAGCTGTCTTCAGACACCCTCAGAAAAGGGCATCAGATCTCATTATGGATGATTGTGAGCCACCATGTGGTTGTTGGAATTTGAACTCAGGACCTTCAGAAGAGCAGTCAGTGCTCTTTCCTGCCGAACCATCTCTCTCGCCCTCCTCCCTCCCCAAATATATTCTTACCTGTGATATTGTGTTGTAATCTTAGCACTTCGCTTTTGGTTTAATTCTTATAAGAAACATTAGCAGCCAACTGCTAGATACAGACACTCAGATAGGAATTATGAAATCTGAAGTAGAATCAAGGATTAGAATGTTATAGCTGTTAAAATACATTGGTGTGTATTCATTGTTTATTTAAAAATACTTATGTACATGTGTATATTAATGTGTGTGGATATATATATTGATTCTAGTTAAATGCTCATTTAAAAAACATTTTAGAGATAAAAATTGTAGGATACCATTGATTTAAATATCTATCCTAAAGAAGATGCATAGTAAATAAAGAAATTTCCTGAGTACTTACTACTTAGTTAAAATGTGAATCCTTGTATATTTCAAATATTTGTACCTAAAATACTGTGCTATTAGCTGGGCATAGCACTGCACACTTGTATCAAAATTACCTCAAAACAAACTGCTTTCCTAGTATAAAAAGTTTCAGATGTACAATTTTTATTTGATTTTTATTTTTGAGGCAGAGTCTCTTGTAGAGGATGGCTTCGAATCCTCTGTCCAGCTGAAATTTGTCTGAACTACTCCTGATCCTCTTGCCTCTAGCTCTCAAGTGAGTGAAATACAGGTGTGAGACTCCGTGCCTGGCCACAGTCTCACTCCTCAGTAGCTAAAGGTACTGGAAGGTGTTTAACTCCAACTTTATGTCATCTAAAAGAAATTCTCACCATTTTCTACTCTGTCCTGTTACATGTAAAATATCCTTCTTGGTCACCAACAGAACAAGAGTCATTGTTTTATTGTCTGACACTTGGTAAAGTGGTGCTCAGGTACCACCATGCCCTCCCAGTGAGGCAGTTTCCAGTGACTAGGATTATAGTTGTGAGCTACCATGCCTGGCGGCATTTATTTATTTATTCATTTATTTAATGTTCATTGATGTTTTACCTGCGCGTGTTTCTGTGTGAGGGTGTCAGATCCTCAGGAACTAGAGTGAGAGACAGTTGTGAGCTGCCATGTGGGTACTAGGAATTGAACCCAAGTCCTCTGGAAGAACAGCGGTGCTCTTAATAGCTGAACTATTTCTCCAGCCCTTTTTCTCACCCCATGGTGTTCTGTAATTTACATTGTGATCATTAAGCTTTAAGTCTGTGCTCATGACTTCTTCTGACTCCTTTTTTTAAATAAGATACATACATTGAATAAAACTGGAATCTGAAATCAAAATGTGCAGTAAGGCTACTTGCATTATTATATATGGAAAGAACTTTTTTGTATTTATATTTATTTTATTAGATATTCTCTTTATTTACATTTCAAATATTATCCATTTTCCTGGTTTCCCCTTTCTTCAGACTTCCTAAATGGATGTGGAAAAATCTCCACTGAGTTTTTTCAGTGAATTCCTCTTTGCACTAAAACCTACCATGATTTTGTTTCAATTCAGGGCATTTCCTAGGTCTTGCCTTTGTTTTTCCTTTATAGTCACTATTTTGGTAGATAATTTTTATCTGTTATGCTTTCTTATATCAAGTGAATTAGAAGTACTCTCATAGTGTCTTTATTCCCGTTTGTTTTAAAAGTTAGTTAAGATTTGTTTCTGATACTCTTTTCTTTTACACTTTTTGTCTTACTGACAGCTTCCATGCAAAGGAAACCCAAATCCTACTCCTCCTCTTTAATGGACCAGATTCCTATCAAGTTCCTCATTCGGCAGGCTCAGGGGCTGCAGCAGGAGCTGGGAGGTATTGGTTCTTCATCTGTCTTTGTGAAAATTTATTGATATGAAATATGTTACTGCTTATGCTATAATTTATAGTAAGTATTCATTGTTATAAATGTAAACAGTAAGCCAGGCAGTCATGGCGCATGCCTTTAATCCCAGCACTTGGGAGGCAGAGGCAGGTGGATTTCTGAGTTTGAGGCCAGCCTGGTCTACAGAGTGAGTTCCAGGACAGCCAGGGCTACACAGAGAAACCCTGTCTTGAAAAACCACAAAAAGGAAAAAAAAAAAAAGAAAAAGAAAAAAAAAGTGTAAACAGTTGAAGATTGAAAATGCTTTTTTGTTCTCTTGCTAAATCCATTACCTCATTCCCTACAGATCACAACCCCCTAGAAAAATCCAGTTATTTTCAGTTTGACATTCATTTTAATTTTAAGTCATTTCTTTTCATATAGAGTGACCCAAATATGATGGCTGATATTTGAGTGTTGGGGTGCAGCCTGATAGTAGAGTGCCTGCCTGGCATATGTGATGCCCTGGGTTCATTCCCAGTACCGCACACGGCACATGCATGCCTACCAGTATATACTTCTAATTTCCTCCATCTTATTAGGAGGTTATTTGGATACAACCCTATTGCAGGCTTCAGAATGTCAAGTTCAAAATGCATTTGTGGTCAGGTATGTGGCTTAGCTTTTAATCACAGCACTTGGCAGGCTGTGGCAGTCTGGCCTACAGAGTAAGTTCCAGGACAGCCAGAGCTACATAATGAGACCCTGTCTGAAAAACAGAACAAAACAAAACAAAGGGTAAAATTATTTGCCCCCTTAAGCTACAGAATACTGAAGCTCAGCAATGCAGTGCACCTCAGCATAGTGCCTATTTTCCTTTGCTATTGTATGGCTGGCTCACTATGAGTTGCCCACTGCTGCTGCCTGATATAACAGGAGAGTTTGTCTCATACTCCTAACCTTGTAACGATTTCAGAGTAAAGTCTACCATATATACATCACTTCCACGACACTGTAAAGCTAAGAACTCATCAATCCAACTGTCCAAAGCTGCAGACTGTCTTTGACCTAGAGAACAACAATTTCATATGGTTGAAACTAATAGAAGCTCACATAATATTTTAAGAAGGTAGATGATATATACTGCCTCCTTTTTTTCATGTTTCTTTTTTCATTGAGATTTGCACTCAGGGCTGTATGTAAGTATTAAGCTAGCACTGTACCACTGATCTGTATCTGCAGCCCTCTGCCTCTGCTGAGATATCAGCCCATGTAGATCCACTTTATTATTTGAAAGTGTTCTATAATATTCTATGATATACTAATATGTATATAATAGTTTGGTTGTAAATATTGGTAAATAGACCTGTGGGAGTTTTAGAAACTTGATGGTTCTTAATAGCCATCTTTCATGTTAAGTTGTGGTTTTCCTGTCTTTGAAGTAATGATTTTTCTTCTTTGCTGTGGTTGGTTTGGAAGAACAGAGTCTTCATTGGACATGGTTAGCCAGATGGCTACATTTATTATAGCTTTACATGGTCTGTTTCTTAAAAAAAGAAAAAAAGATGCAGTATTTGGCAGCACTGGCCAATTAGCATGTTATGCTGAAAGAGTATAATCTGTAGATTGGTTTGCATTTCTCTGTGTCTGTTGGGAGTAGTTTTAGTTGTACATATGTTTAGAGATTTAAAGTTCAGAAGCACTTTTGATTATTGCAATGCCTTTTTGAATGTAGAAACGTCAGTTTTAAGCAGTCTTGATGGTCAGGCATGGTGGCACATGAAAATCTTAGCACTTGAGAAGCTTTTTTTTTTCTCTCCTGAACTCCTGAATGATTGCTGTGTTAAATAGCTTTCACCGTGAGCGTCAAACAGTGGGTTGAAGTAGAGAAAAGCCAAGAAAGATTTGCTGCAAGGAGCCATTCTTGACATACTGTGAATTAGTTTTCCTGGGGACTTTTAAAATGCTACACAGATTTTTTTTTTCTTAAATTAAAAAATTTTTTTTCACTACTGGTATTAAATTTAGGCCTCCACACACATGAGGCAAGTCGTCTGTCATTGATCTATACCCTCAGTCCTTGTTATGAGATAATGTCTCACTAAGTTCTCCGGGCTGGCCCTGAGCTCAGTGTGTAGCTGAAGCAAGACCTTGAATTTGGGATTGTACAGCCTCAACCTTCTGAAAAGCTTGGATTCGTTCTAGGCCTGGCTAGAACTTCTTGAAATGTGGTCCACACTTGCAGAAGTGGACATGGCTAGAGCTATGGACCACAGTTGAGCCCTAGCTGGGGCGTGGCATCCATATACAGCAAGTTTCCTTAGCTCTTGATGCTAGTGGGTGGACCAGTGAGGTGAGAAACAGTATACACCTCTGCCCCTTATGGCTGCTGGCTGCTAAAATAAGGAGTGGAGAAGATTCTGTTTTGAGAACTGAGAGTCCAGTTAACTTCCTGTTTTGTTTTTTAGGGCTGCATTCAGCTTTACTACGTCTTCTAGCAACTAATTACCCACATTTGTGTATCGTGGATGACTGGATCTGTGAGGAGGAGATCACAGGGACTGACGCACTGTTAAGGCGAATGCTCCTGACTAGTAATGCCAAAACCCACTCTCCGAAACAGCTGCAGGAAGGTACAGTGACTGCTCATTCATCCTCCCACTACTGCTGTACACAGGGGCTGGGCTGACTGGACTCCTGCACTGTAAGCAGGTGTCTTTGGGGTAAGACATCTCTTTGCTATGCTGGGAATTTAGTTGACATCTTTATAGCAGTTTTGTATTCTGTGTTACATCACTAAAAAGATTTAGAAAATTCCCAAACTGGTTAGAAATAAATATAGTAGATCAAGGCAGTGTACTTGCTATTAATGGGTAATGTTTCAGATTAGTATCCCCAAATACAAATAGTGTGGGCTACATATTAACATTACATTGGTTGTTTTAAAAAGTTTCAGTTCATAAGCCTTCTGAATACAATTACACAATCAGTGTAAAAATTCTCCTTGTATAATTTTTACTCATCTTTGCAGTGACAATTTTGGCCTTGGTGCTCCATCCAAACCTAACCTGAATTTTTGTTGTTGTTGTTCTTGGATTCTTTAGCTGTTATTTCTAAGTCTTTTTCTCTTTTCCCTTTGGAGCTGCAGACTGAACTCTGGGCCTTTTGTGCGTTCTGGGCCTGTGCTCTGCTACTCAGCTCTACCCCCCAGCTCTTGAGGTCATTGTCTTTTTGTTTTCTCTACACAACTGAAGGCATTGTGAACCAATTGTCTTTGACATGTGGATTTTGAACACAGATACAAAATGACACGATGTTCTTTGCAGCTTTGGCTAGTTTTCTCCACATTTCTTTCAGGTTCTGTTGGTTTTCCAGAGTGAAGTACATGCATGACTATTTGTTTCCCTTGAAGTAGTCAGTTGGCCATGAATGGCTAGGTATAGATATAGATACTGTGTTGTTCATAATGGCAACAAAAAGAATTAGTTTTCCCATTTGTTATTTATTTTATGCTTGCTAGCCAGATGTAATTAGTGACCAGTCTAGTATAGAGATAATTCTAGATATTTAATAACAGTAATCTGCTGGATGCTAATCTCCTATAATGGGACACCTAGAGGAAAGTGTGAAGGAGCCTGAAACTTCCAAATTAATAAGCTACAGAAGCAGTTACCCAAAAAAAAATGAGGTTAGCTATTGTGTCACTAATAGGATTTTTAAAATGAACTTTATGAAATAACATGTGTACTTTCATGGATT
Organism: Montemys delectorum; assembly: GCA_019843815.1. Lineage (NCBI taxonomy): Eukaryota > Metazoa > Chordata > Mammalia > Rodentia > Muridae > Montemys > Montemys delectorum. Next base: position 13,203 of record JADRCD010222439.1, on the reverse strand, counting down.
TTCATTTATTTTCATTACAATCTAATTTATTTGTTTAGTATATGTTTGTGTGGGGTCTTGCACATGCCACACTGCACATATGGAAGGCAGAGGACAAGATGAGGGAGCTGATTCCATCCTTCATGTGCTCAGGTTGTCAGACTTCACTTGCCCTAACCCTCTGGGCCATCTCACTCCAACCCTGAAGTTCTCTAATGGCTTTAACACTAGCTTAGTGAAAATGTAGCTGGCAGTGGAAGTTTGACTTTAACACTATTGCTTTCTTGACTTGTTTGGCTTCTACTTTTAAGAAAGCAGTATTTATTTCTACTTGATAAACGTTACAGAATTTAAGAGTGACTGCTAAATTTTGTTTTTAGCATTTTCAGCTGTCCCTGTAAGTCACACACAAGTGATGCAGATTATGGAACACTTGACTCTACTTTCTGCCAGTGAACTTATACCATATGCAGAAGTATTAACGTCCAATATGAACCAGCTGCTGAATTCTGGGGTTCCACGGAGAATTCTTCAAACTGTCAATAAGTTATGGATGGTTCTTAATACTGTGATGCCAAGAAGGTAAATTCTGTCTACTGCTGTATGGACTAGAGAAGTTTATAGCCTTGATAATGTACAGGTTACTTAGTTATTAGAAAAATATTCACAAGACCACTCTCATTAATGGATTTGAGTATATAACAAAATTCCTTTCTTAAAGTGACTAGAGATACTACATTGGGGTGCATTGGTGCTTATCTTTAATCTCAGCATGGATTTGGGAGGAAGAACAGGCAGAGCTAAGTTTGAGGAAGGCGTGGTCTGTATAGGAAGACTTGTCTCAAAAAAATTGTTAAATTTTAAAGAAAAAAGTATACTTTAAGAAATAAAAACTATTAGCAATTTGAGAAAGTGTTTGAAGCTATTTTAGCTAACTGATCTGGATTATGGTGTCTTACATTACTGCTGTGGTTCCAAATTTTGTTACACCCTGAGCCATTTGGACTAACTTTAAAACCCTGATCCCCAGGCTGCAATCTATGCAGTTAAACCTGAGGGGGTGTAGCAGGATCGAGGCATAAGGTTTAAAAAGAGATCCCTCTGGTGCAGCAGAGTTTGGAGAACAAGGTATGCCTTCATTGTGGTTATCGGTTGGTGCTGGCTCATAGATTGTGTCAGTGCAGCCAGGCCAATCTGGAAACCAGAAAACCGGGCTGACTTCCCTGAGAGCTTGGTTTAGGTCTGGGAACTGCCCATAGTTGGTGTTCTTTCAAGGTTTTTGTTGCTGTTGGTTCTTTTTTGTTTGATTGATTGTTTAGGTTTTTCTCTTTCTTTCTTTCTTTCTTTCTTTCTTTCTTTCTTTCTTTCTTTCTTTCTTTCTTTCTTTCTTTCTTT
>JADRCD010222439.1:0-11819 GCA_019843815.1 Montemys delectorum | reverse complement strand
TTTCTTTCTTTCTTTCTTTCTTTCTTTCTTTCTTTCTTTCTTTCTTTTTTTTTTAGTTTTCTGAGACAGGGTTTCTCTGTGTAACCCTGGCTGTCCTGGAACTCACTCTGTAGACCAGGCTGGCCTCGAACTCAGAAATCCACCTGTCTCTGCCTCCCAAGTGCCGGGATTAAAGGCATGTACCACCACCACCTGGCCTAAATTTAAGTTTTACTTTACATCAAATTAATAAATAGACATAATGATACTTTCCACTTTCTACTTTAGAGTCTGGTTACCCAGAGGAAACCATTATTCAGCTTAAAAAACAAAATTCTAGCATTTACATTTCTTCATTATAGCTCAGGAATAGGCTTATAACAAGTACAGCTTCTTGATTTTCTAATTTAGACATGGTTTGTGAACTTTAGCAGCCTGACTTGCTTCCTTCCGGTGAAGCTTTCCCTTTATTTTCTAAAATAGTCGTGTAATTTAGCTAGAGCAGTGTTTAGTGTTCATCTTATTTTTTTTAAAGATTTACCTCACACCAGTAAGATTTATTTATTTTATTTCATGTATATGAGTACACACTGTAGCTGTACAGATAGTTGTAAGCCTTCATCTCGTTGTTGGAAATTGACTTTTAGGAACTCTGCTCACTCTGATCAATCCTGCTCACTCTGGTAGACCCCACTCAGTCCCTGCTCTCTCCTGCGCAAAGATTTACTTATTATTATACATAAGTACACTGTCGCTGTCTTCAGACACACCAGAAGAGGGCGTCAGATCTCATTACAGGTGGTTGTGAGCCACCACGTGGTTGCTGGGATTTGAACTCAGGACCTTTGGAAGAGCAGTCGGTGCTCTTACCTGCTGAGCCATCTCACCAGCCCAGTGTTCATCTTATGATTATATATTTACAGTTGAGCTGTGCAGTATATTACAATATTCTTTGATTATCTTTTCTCTCTCTTTCTTGCTTTTTTTCTCTTTTTTTGGTGGAGAGGAATCACACTCAGTCTGTGAGCATGCTAGTCAAGTATGTGCCCCTGAGCTATGCTTCATAATGGCTTCTTTCTTATACACAAGAGCCATTTCCCATACCTGACATTGCTATAATATTTACCTTGTTTCCATTTGTTATGTTATCAATAACTAATAAATAGTTCATTCTAAACTCTTTATTAAGACTAGGTTTACTTAATAGAAAGTACAACAGAAACTAATCTAACAGCAACATGATTTTCACGGGGACATCACTTTCAGAGCTTCTTTTCTTAATTTTCCCCAGGACATGCATGGTTGTCCTAGATTGCTGTTGTCTCTGCTTGGCTGGGATTCCCGTTTTCTTTCTTGGTTTCTGTCCACATAGAGCACCTACAAACGGCAGCGCTTCCTGAGCTAGGCGGAATGGGGCTGGCGGAGGCTCGGGTGTTATGTGACATGACTTTGGAGCTTGCTTTCTTCTCACATGTGGTTACTGATTTGTTTAAGTGTGGTTCATAAACTTGAGAACACACACCATTCTGACTTGGCTTCCCACTGGCTGGTAATAGGCTGGTGTGCTGCCATTTCCCAGCCCTTTGTATATAGGCATTGCTTCCTTCACTCATAAAGGCTTCCCCCATTCTCTTCTGGAATTTAGTAATGATGTGTTTTGATGTGGAACTTTTTTCCTTTCATAGTGTTGGGTACTTGATTGATTTTTTTTTTTTTTTTTTTTTTTTTTTTTTGGTTTGTTTTTTAATTCTGGTGAGCAGTGTCTCTTGATTTTTAGAACTTTTTCTGTCTGGAATAAATTAAGTTATGTGCATTTTGTGTTGATATGTGCATGTGAGTAAAGGTGTCTGAAGAGGCCAGAGATACTGGATCTCTAGGGGTTAGAGTGGTTGTGAGCCACCTGACTTAGGTTCTGGGAACCGAATTCCTGTCCTCTAGAAAAACAACAGATGATCTTAACTTCTGAACCATCTCTCCAACACACAAAAAACCACTCCTGGCAGTCCATTCTTGTGATCTCAGCACTTTGGAGGGGGATGCAGGAGATATAAGAAGTCAGGCCATCCGTTGCTATATAGTGAGTTTGGGCCCAGCCTGAACTACATGAGAGCCTTTCTCAGAAACAAAACTAAAAAGAAACCCCAAAGTTTTTTTTTTTAATGCCTGCTTTGCTTTTTGATTTTTCTTTTATCTTGAAAATAACATTTTTTTAGATGCAAAAGACCAAATAACTGTATATGTCAGTTATAACATAGCTATTATGAATATGTTATTGTTTCCTCACCAGGCTGTGGGTAATGACGGTTAATGCACTCCAACCTTCCATAAAGTTTATACGACAACAAAAATATACCCAAAATGATTTGATGATCGATCCTCTCATCGTCTTGAGGTGTGACCGAAGGGTTCACAGGTAAGTTATTCAGTTTCATTTGCTTTAATAGAGCTGTACTTTGGAGAATCAAGAGAAATTGAAAAAATCATTTTAATATCTTATTGCTGTTAGAAATATATAGTAATATAATTTATGCAGCTTTTTTTCTAGCTGCATACATTCGTAAATTATAGTCAGTATAATATTTAGTATGTGGATAATGAAATCTGGCTTTAGAGAAAAGGAGTTCTTGGCTTTGGTAATCATCAGTAATGATCCTTCTGACTCTTAAAATCAAAAACAGAAAAGATTATGACCATTAGCTATCTGCTAGCTCGTTAAAAAGGTTTTGCTCTACTGTGTTTTATGTTGAGACAAGGTATTGCTGTATAGCTGAGGGTGACCTTGAACTCCTGATTTTCCTGCCTCAGCCATCTTAGTGTTGGGATTACAGTTGTATCACCATATGTAGCTTGAAAAAATGATTTTAAAACACTGATTCATTGTAAGCCATCACATACTTTAAAACTGTGACCCTTTTGGTACCAGTTGTCATGTTAGCTTCACTGATTCCACACGTGTCTCTAATTAGCTAGTAATTATTTTGAAATGCCTCTAACTCAAAAGGCAGAATTTAATTAACTCAAATTAATATTTGAATTTCAAATTGTCATGATAAATAACATTAAAGGCAAATAAGTTGAGGGTCTACCTTTAATGACTATCATCTATAGAGACACACGGTAGCTGTATGAGAGTAGTGCAGATGAGTGATGTGCTAGATGAGTTTTTGTTGTTTTGTTTTTGTTTTTTTTGAGATGGGATCTCACAATATAGCTCTGGCTGCCCTGGAACTCACTATGTAGATCAGGCTGTCTTCAAACTTACAGAAAATCACCTACCTCTGTCTCCCAAGAGCTGAGATTAAAAACATACATCAGGTGGGCAGGAGAGATGGATCAGTGGTTAAGTGAACTGACTGCTCTTCCAGGGACTCAAACTCAATTCCCAGCACCCTGTGGCTCACAACTATCTGTAATTCCAGTTCCAAGGGCTCTGGCCTCTGAGGACAGTGCATACATGTAGTACACAGACATGCATGCAGACAAAACACCTGTATACATGAAATAAAAATAAAGGTTAAAAAAAAAAGCCTGGTGGTGGCACCTACCTTTAATTTTAGCACTCTGGAGGCAGAGGCAGTTGGATTTCTCAGTTCGAGGCCAGGTGAGTTCTAGGACAGCCAGGCTACACAGAAAATCAATCAATCAATCAATCAATCAATCAATCAATCAATAGTGGTGGAGTACTGAGAGAAATGGCTCAGAAGCTCATGTAGAGGACCCAGGTTTGGTTCCCAGTATCCACATGGTGGCTCCTAACCAAGTAGTGTTACATAATGGCACATGCCTGTCATTCTAGCACTTTGTAAGTCTAAGCAGGTAGATCAGGAGTTTAGGGTCATTGTCACCAACTATGTAAATGTGAGGCCAGTCTGGGCTAGAATGAATCTATAAACAAAACAAAACAAAACAAAAATGGGCTGGTAAGATGGCTGAATGGGCATAGGTGCCTGCTGCCAAGACTAATGATCTCAGTGTGACCCTTGTGCCACAAATGGTAGAAGTGACACACAGGTACTCAAACATATACACAAATACATATGTGTATAACATAAATGAATACATAAATGTAAACAAGAAAAACCTCCACCAGTCAAAAGAACAACCATCAAAGATCAAATAGCATGGCAGAGATTAAAGATAATCGGGCTGGAGAGATGGCTCAGCAATTAAGGGCACTGACTGTTCTTCTAGAGGTCCTGAGTTCAATTCTCAGCAACCACATGGTGGCTTACAACCATCTGTAAGGAATCCAATGCCCTCTTCTGGTGTGTCTAAAGACAGTTACAGTGTACTCATATACATAAAATAAATTGAAAAAAATATAATCAAGGAAAGTTGTCTGTGATTTGGTCTTGGCTCTTTTGAGACACTTTTACTATCTAGCTTTGGCTGGTCTGGAGCTTGAGTAGTCCAGGCTAGCCCTGAATTCATGATACTTTTTCTGTGCCTCTAGAGGGCTAGGATTGCAGATGTATACCTGCATGGGAAGTATTCTGAGAAGAATCTTTGGAGCAAAGGGTTAAATTTTGAGAATTGTGTGCTTTTTGACTGAGAAAATAAGTTAGACTATAGAGTGAGTGCCTTGGTTGTTAGGCAAGATAGAGTAAAATGTCTGCTGTGCAGACCAGAGTTCTAATCCCAGAACCCATGTGAAAACAGAGCAGCAGACCTTAAACCCTCGCTGATGAGGGTTGGGGAAAGGTGTATCCCTGGCTATCACTGGCCAACCAATGTGATAGATTGATGAACTGATTCAATGAGACCATGTCTCAAAAAACAAAGGTGGAGAGCAGTTGAGGAAAGACCTTACATTAAGCTTTGTCCCTCTAATGTATGAGCACATGCATGCAATGCACCCTCAGTAGCATGTGTCCACACCTACACTAACAAATACATATATCCATACACACACTAAATTTATAAACAAGGGATCAATCTTGCATATATATTTATGCAACTGGCATCTTATAGTTGATGTCATTCTCAAAGTGTAAAACCTAAAAAAAATTATCTAAATATAATTTGCTGAGATCAAGATTTCATAGGAAATAAGAGTCATCAGAATAAACGGGCAGTGTAGTCTAGAAAACAGGAATTTTTTGAAAAAAAAAAAACTTAATTTTTAACACTCCATACCTTACCCACCCCCTACACTCCATCCCTGTCCACCCTCCAACTGTTCCACATCCCATACCTCCTTCCCAACCTCTGTCTCCACATGGATGTCCCCACTTCCTAACCCACCTGACCTCTAAATTCCCTGGGCCTCCAGTCTCTTGAGGGTTAGGTGCATTATCTCTGAATGAACACAGACAAGGCAGTCCTCTGCTGTATGTGTGTTGGAGGCCTCATATCAGCTGGTGTATGCTGTCTGTTTGGTGGTCCAGTGTTTGAGAAATCTCAGGGGTCCAGATTGAGACTGGTCCTCCTATAGGATCGTCCTTCTCCTCAGCTTCTTTCAGCCTTTCCCTAATTCAACAACAAGGGTCAGCTGCTTCTGTCCATTGGTTAGGTGCAAATATCTGCCTCTGACTCTTCCAGCTGCTTGTTGGGTCTTCCGAGTGTGGTCATGATAGGTCCTTTTTTTTGAGTGCTCCATAGCCTCAGTAATAGTGTCAGGCCTTGGGACCTCCCCTTGAGCTAGTTCCTACTTTGGGCCTGTCACTGGACCTTCTTTTCCTCAAGCCCTTCTCTATTTCCATCCCTGTAATTCTTTCAGACAGGAACAATTATGGATCAGAGTTGTGACTGTGGGATGGCAACCCCATCCCTCACTTCATGCCCTGTCTTACTGCTGGAGGTGAGCTCTATAAGTTCCCTCTCCCTACTGTCCGGCATTTTATCTAATGTCCCTCCCTATGAGTTATGAGAGTCTCTCACCTCCCAGGTCTCTTGTACATTCTGGAGGGTTCCCCCCAATCTCCTATCTCCCTAGGTTGCCTGTTTCTATTCTTTCTGCTGGTGGTCAGAGGTTCAGTCCCTTTCCCTCACCCAATACCAGATCACATTCCCCTCTCCCTCCACTCCACCCCCCCCTCCACTTTCCCTCCCAGGTCCCTCCCTCCTGATGTGATTGCTTTCTTCTCCCTCCTAAGTGGGACTAAGGCGTCCTTACTTGGGCACTAAAGCTTGTTGACCTTTTTGAGTTCTGTGGACTCTATATTGGGTATTCTGTACTTTTTTTTTTTTTTTTTTTTTTTTAGCTAATATCCACATATTAGTGGGTACATACCATGCAAGTCCTTTTGGGTCTGAGTTACCATCACACAGGATAATATTTTCTAGTTCCATCCATTTGCCTGCAAAACCCAGGATGCCCTCATTCTTAATAGCTGAGTAGTATTCCTTTGTGTAAATGAAACACATTTTCTGTATTCATTCTTCTATCGTGGGACATCTAGTTTGTTTCCAGCTTCTGGCTATCACAAATAAGGCCGCTATGAACATAGTGGAACACGTGCCCCTGTGGCATGGTGGGGCATCTTTTGGGTATATTCCCAAGAGTTGTATAGCTGTGTCTCAGGTAGATCTATTTCCAATTTCTGAGGAAACCTCGATTTCCAGAGCATTTATACCAGTTTGCAATCCCACCAGCAATGGAGGAGTATTTCTCTTTCTCCACATCCTCTCCAACATGGGTTGTCACCTGAGGTTTTGAACTTAGCCATTCTGATTGGTGTAAGGTGGAATCTCAGGGTTGTTTTGATTTGCATTTCTCTGATCACTAAGGACTTTGAACATTTCTTTGGGTGCTTCTCAGCCATTTGAGACTCCTTAGGTGTGAATTCTCCATTTAGATATATACCCCATTTTTTTGATTGGGTTGTTCGTTTGTTTTTTTTTTTTTTTTTTTTGTTTTTGGTTTTTTGGGTTTTTTTATATTTTTGTTATTAGCCCTTTATTATGTGGGATAGTGAAGATTTTTTCCCAATCTGTAGGTTGCTGGTTTGTCTTATTGACTATGTCCATTGCCTTACAGAAGCTTTCCAGTTTCATGAGGTCCCATTTATCAATTCTTGATCTTAGAGCATGAGCTCTAAGCTCTAACATTGGAGCTCTGTTTAGGAAATTTCCTCCTGTGCCAATGAGTTCAAGGCTCTTTTCCACTTTCTCTTCTATCAGATTCAGTCTATCTAGTTTTATGTTGAGGCCCTTGATGCACTTGGACTTGAGCTTTGTACAAGGTGACAAATATGAGTCTATTTTCATTTTTTTTTTACGTACAGATAGCCAGTTAGACTAGCACCATTTATTGAAGATGCTTTCTTTTTTCCATTGTATATTTTGGCATCTTTGTCAAGGATCAAGTGTCTGTAAGTGTGTGCTTTTATTTCTGGGTCTTCAATTCTATTGCATTGATCAACATGCCTGTTTCTGTACCAACACCATGCAGTTTTTATCACTATTGCTCCGTAGTAAAGCTTGAGGTCAGGGATGGTGATTCCCCCAGCCATTCTTTTATTGTTAAGAATTAATTTCAATATTCTGGGTTTTTGCCTTTCCAGATGAATCTGAGAATTGTTCTTTCCATGTCTTTGAAGAACTGTGTTGGGATTTTGATGGGGATTGCATTGAATCTATAGATTGCCTTTGGTAGGATGGCCATTTTTACTATGTTAATTCTGACAAACCATGAGCATGGGAGATCTCTCCATTTCCTGAGATCTTCGATTTCTTTCTTGAGAGACTTGAAGTTATTGTCATACAGGTCTTTCACTTGTTTGGTTAGTTACCCCAAGATATTTTATATTATTTGTGGCTATTGTGAAGGGAGTTGGTTCCCTAATTTCTTTTGTAGCCTGAAACCAGGCATTCTTTTACTCAATTTTTTTTACCTTTATTTGTTATTGTGTGTGTGTGTGTGGGGGGGGGGGTTGACATCTGTGTGAAGGTCAGATGACAACTTTATGAAGTTGCTTCTCTCATGCTACATTTATGTGGGCTTTCACAGGCAAGTGCCTGTACCTACTGAGCCACCTCACTGATTGGAAATAATGCATTTGTAAAACAATGATCTGTATTGAAATCTACTTAGTAGTAGATGACTTTGAATTTCCTCAGGAGATTTAGTTTTTCCAAGAAAGCTGTTGAAGTATGCTATCAGAATGTATGTGGTGTTTTTGTAGTTTAAACTTTTCATTTGAGAACCTTTACTCTGAGTTCGAGGCCAGCCTGGGCTACAGAGTGAGTTCCAGGACAGCCAGGGCCAGGGCAATACAGAGAAACCCTGTCTCGAAAAACCAAAAAAAAAAAAAAAAAAAAAAAAGAAGAAGAAGAGAGAGAGAGAGAGAGAGAGAGAGAACCTTTACTTATGTTAATAGGTGTGCATTCTTTTTTGTTTATTTGTTTTTGTTTTTTGTTTTTGAGACAGGTTTCTCTGTGTAGCCCTGGCTGTCCTGGAACTCACTCTGTAGACCAGGCTGGCCTCAAACTCAGAAATCCTCCTGCCTCTGCCTCCCAAGTGCTGGGATTAAAGATGTGCGCCACCACTGCCCAGTTTAGGTATGCATTCTTAACAATAATTGGCTACATACTACTTCATTTTTAAGCTGTGCTGTACTCACCCATCCCCGGTGGCTGAGTGTTTTATCTATAGCTATGCTGCTGTGAATACTATAGATTATATAATCTATACTGTAATGTGTGCTTCTTTCTTAGATGCTATTTTCTTAGATCAGATTGCTAAAAATAGAATTTCAACAAATGCAATATACTCATGTTTAAGAATTTTGATTCCTATTTTTTTCCTGCCATCCAGAGGGCTCAACCAATTACTATTCTGTTACAGTGTTTTATGTTGTATATTTTCTTCACAGTTCTGTTTTATACAAGAAAGTGAAGAATAGATTCCCTTTTTATTTCATATTTATTGGTTATTATTATTTCTTGTTATTCTTATTATTTCAGGAAAGCTTTTCTATTTTTTTAAATTGATTTAAAGAGTTCTTCATCTATAATGCATGTGAAGACTATCAAAGGCTAGGTGTGGCAGCACATGCCTGGAATCTCAGCACTCAGGAGGCTGAGGTTGAGGAATCAGTAATTTATTTGGGCCATGACTCTTTGTTTAATCAAGTTAACATATAGATGAATGCATTTCATTACGAAGATTCTGCCTTAAATGCACATACAGACTCTATCTTAAACACACACACACACACACACACACACACACACACACACATACACACACACACAAATGGTCTCAGTTCTTCCTACATATGTTGTAGTTTTATATTTTTTAGGTGCTAGAGCTTGGGGCTCAGTGTGTCCTCTCCTTTGAGCTTGAGCCACAGCCCTAGCCCTAGGGCTTTGCTTTATCTTTTTTTTTTTTTTTTTTTTTTAAATCTTCATACAGTTTAATTTTACTTTTACCAGATGATCATTCTAATGGTTTTTAAAAGATGTTGGACACATACATAATGATAATGAGGATTTGCCTGGTGATGGTGGTAGGGATGTGGGTGGACTTAGATCTCAAATGAGCTAGCTTTGTATACATAACTTTAGGAGCTGAGTGAAGGGGTCTTTGAGATTCTTTACTAATATCCATTTTTCTTTGTTTCTTCTGATACTTTTCATATGTACTAGTATGTAAAAATAAAGGTATACAGTGAGAAGTGTCACTCTCACAGCTGAGGTAAAGCCAAAGTTTTGCTGACTGCTTTTGACCCATTCCAGTTCTGTGTCCAGAGGACCTTACTGTGTCCATATAGCCTCCTTCTTCATTGTACGGCATGCATTTCTAGTTCTTATTGTGGCTAGTTTTTAAATTTATATTCTTTCTGATACATTTTTCTCCTTTGTTTAGGTGTCCCCCACTAATGGATGTTACTTTACACATGCTGAATGGGTATCTCCTTGCCTCTAAAGCTTACCTTAGTGCCCATCTGAAGGAAACAGCAGAGCAAGATAGACCTTCCCCGAATAATACAGTAGGCTTGGTTGGACAGACTGATGCTCCAGAAGTGACCAGAGAAGAACTGAAAAATGCATTACTGGCTGCTCAGGTAAAATTTGCTAAAGTAAAATTTCATCAAATGGCATGTTTGTTTTTAAATAAGTAGATGGCACATTGGCTCTCTCTCTCTCATATATATATATATATAATGTATACATATATACACACATATATGTGTGTATATATACATATATATGTACATATATATATTGTATATGTACACTGTTGACATTGTGTATTCTTTTTATTCTAGAATCTAAAATAATATTATCTTTGCTTCAGATTACCAGGTAGACTTTCATTATGAAAACGTAATATAGATAATAAAGATTTTTTTAAAGATTTATTTATTTATTATATGTATGTACACTGTAGCTGTCTTCAGACACACCAGAAGAGGGCTGTCTTCTACAGATGTCTGTGAGCCACCATGTGGTTGCTGGGATTTGAACTCAGGACCTTTGGAAGAGCAGTCAGAGCTCTTAACCGCTGAGCCATCTCTCTAGCCCCCCGATAATATAAATTTATATTTATCAAATTATAAACTTTAACCAGTTTTGTTATATTTCACTTGATTAACATATGTTTATTGGACACCTGTGTGTCAGATACTATTCAAGGACTAGGGACATGGTGGGAAAGGAGATAGAACCTTTAGTTACTTGTTTTTAATGATGAAATGATAGAAAAAGAAATTAGGCTAGGGCTACTCAGAGAAACCCTGTCTTGAAACACCCCCCCCCAAAAAAAAAAAAAAAGAAAAAGAAATTAGATGTTGGAGATAGACTCTACAGAGAAAAATAAGTGAATACACGATATTATAAAGTGTCAGGCTGCCTTCCATATAGGAACCTCAAACAGATTACCTCTCAAGTCCTGCTTTGTAAAGTGAAATAGAGGGAAACAGAGAGGCACCTGCTAGGATCTTGGGAAAAGTAGGAGAGTGAGAGGAAGGAAAGGAATTAGGCTCAGGTTGGCTGTAAGTGGTAATGTTAATATAAATGTATATAGTGGCAGAGTATGCTGGCTGTTTTCTTTATCCTAGCTAGGTCCCTAAGAAAGACACAGAGAGACCAAGATTTATTTTCAAACTTTAGCTCAATATCTGGGTAGTCCATTATCTATTCTAATCCCCTAAACTAATCTGGCTACCTCCCAGCCAAAATCCCCATAATACTTGCATTTAGGACCTTCTATGCTGCAGCTGAACTCTCATTTTGTCTCCTTTCCTCCTTACTCCTGGCTCAGTCTTCTTCTTCTCGCTCTCCTCCCCTGGCTGGCAGAAGTCCTGCTCTATTCTCGCTTCTGACAGCCATTGGGTGATCAGTTTTTATTAACAAGGCAGAGAATAAAATGGTAAGAATTTACTTGAGACAGGAGCTTCTTTTTTTTTTTTTTTTTTATTATTAGGTATTTTCTTTATTTACATGTACATTTTCCCTTTCCCATTTTCCCTTCCAAAACAAACAAACAAACAAACAAACAAACAAACAAAAGCAAGAACAAATCCCTTTTGCCTCTCCCTTCCCCATGCCTGCCACCCCACCCTCTCCCACCCATTGGCCCTGGCATTCCCCTACACTGGGGCACAAAACCCTCACAAGGCCGAGGTCCTTTCCTCCTATTGATGATCGAATTTGCAATCCTCTACTATACACATGCTTCCAGTACATTCAATCCCACCCTGTATAGTCCTTGATTGGTGGTTGGGTCCCTGGGAGCTCTGAGGGTACTAGTTAGTAATTGTTGTTCGTCCTAAGGGGCTGCAAACCCTTCAGCTCCATAGAACCTTTCTCTAACTCCTTCATTGGGGACAGTGTACTCAGTTCAATGAATGGCTGTGAGCCTCTACATCTGTATTAGTCAGGTATTGTCAGAG